>PVIU01004682.1:0-123076 GCA_004026605.1 Ondatra zibethicus
GAAATCACTGTGTGAGCTCCTCAGTAAGGTAAGAGTTAATGTACCTCAAGATCTGGCTATCCTACTCTTGCACAAACACCCAAGGGACTCTACACTCTTCTATAGATATACTTGCTCATTAATGTTCATTGCTAATCAATTTATAATAGTGAGAAATTGGAAATAGTCTAGATGTCCATTGGTGATTAAATGATAAAAATGTAATACATTTGCACAAAGAAATGTTCTTCAGCTGTTAACAATAAAATCATAAAATTTGCAATTTGGTGGAACTAGAAAAAATCACCCTGAGTGAAGGAACCTATAGCTGAAAGTAGAGAAGCCCTTTCTCACTTTTACTATTCATTTACTTGAAAAGTTTGATAAGACAGCAATGACTAAATGACCTAGTGATAGGGTTGGAGGTAGAGTTTGTTTTCTAGAAAAAAAAAATGTCAATCATTGCAGCACACAACGACTGTCTGTGCTCTATGTACTACCATAAAGTTCACGAGCTTCGGGCAAAGGGCTGGAGGTTGAAACACACAAAGACACACAGAGACAGCACAGAGAGAGAGACCGACAGAGACAGGGACCTCTAGTCACTGGTAAGAAGCCCTCTATTCAACAGCACCATGGAGGCTTATACCCAACAGTCAGGTGGTCCAACAGGTGAAAACTTTATCCTCTTATCCTCAAGGCAACACGTGCTCGTGCTCGTGAAGCAGAGCTGGTAAACAACTTTGACACAGCTTTCAGTACCTCAAATCAGAAGGAAAATAAAGCTCTCTAGCAGGGAAGAGCAGCTGGAGGCCAGGACTCCAAATGATCCCAACAAATCATATCATTATTAGGTATAAACTTGTATTCTCAATGCCATCCCATGAGGAGACACCTAAGAAGTAATATAATTTACAAAAGAAGGCAATCTCTCAAAGCAAGATTACAAATTCACCACTGACTGTCTGAAGAAAGGAAAATAATTATAGTTAATATTGTTGAACAGAGAAGATAGCTTAAGTTTTGCAGGGCAAAGGATGTATAACAGCAATAATGGCAAAACATAAAAGGTGGGTGAAAGGATTATGTACAGGGATTAAAGTCACACTGGGCTACAGGGCAGAATGACCCTCCTCTCTCTCTCTTTGGCTTTCATTTAGTGCAGTGAGAAGAATCCTTCTCATTCTTTTTTAAAATTTTTCCATATTCTTTTATTTTTTTCCATTCAAAAAAAATTACATTTTCTCCCCTTCTCCCAGTTCCCTCCCGCTCCCCCCAGCCCTCCTCCCTCCCCTGCTTCCTTAAAAGAGGACATGGTGCCCTGCCCTGTGGGAAGTCCAAGGCCTCCCTGCTTCATCCCGGCCTAGGAAGGTGTGCATCCAAATAGACTAGGTTCCCAAAAAGATAATACATGCAGAAGAGATAGGTCCTAGTGTCATTGTTGATGGCTTCTCAGTCTGCCCCCATTGGCAGCCACATTCAGAGAGTCCGGTTTGATCATATGCTCATTCAGTCCCGGTCCAGCTGGATTTGGTGAGCTCCCATTAGATCAGGTGCACTGTCTCAGTGGGTGGTCCAGCCCCTCGTGGTCCTAACTTCCTTATTCATCTTCTCCCACCTTTTGCTCTTCGACTGAACCTTGGGAGCTCAGTCCATTGCTCTGATGTGAATGTGGGTCTCTGTCTCTATCTCCATCCATCGTACGAAATTTCTATGGTGGTGATCAAGATATTCATCAATGTGACTATGGGACAATCCTAGTTCCGGCACCCTCTCCTCTGCTGCCCAAGAACCTAGCTGGGGACATCCCTGTGGACACCTTGGATCCCCTCTAGAGCCAAGTATCTTGCCAGTCCTAAAATGACTCCCTCATTAGTGGACCCTAGCCATAAAACAAAGGACACTAAGCTCATAGCTCACAAGCCCAGAGAAGCCAAGTAGCAAGGTGGACCCAAAGAAAAACATATATAGATCCTCCTGGAAACAAGATCGCCAGACAAAAGTTGGAAGCACAGGGGCGGGGATAGAGGTGGGGGTGGGGGGTGGGCAAAGGGGAGAGGGGAAAGGAGAAGGGAGAAGGGAAGGCCTGGTGAGAGCTTGGGGGAGTGGGAGGGTGGAGATGAAGGAAAGGTGGATATTGGAGAAGGGAATAAGATATCTACATTAAGGGAATCCTCATTCTTTGGAATATAAAATTTATTAGAAATCTTTCTGTCCTTGGATGTCTTCTTATAATTCCTTTTGGTCACAACGAGCCACATATCTGACAAAACACATAGATAACTATTTTTCAGCTGCCCCTTGTGTTCACATACTTTCATGCTGGCTTAGTCATTTTTCAGGTTCCTTGCAAACTTTCGGCCAGGTTTTAGGAGACATCGTGACATTATAGAATTTATCCCTGGAGTAGTAGAAGCATGTGTTTGCATTCCAATCTTCTAGCTTAACCTTGAATGAGTGAGGAGGGGGGGATGATGAATACTTTCTTTGCTAATCCTCCTGTTGGTATTCACTACAGTTTTCTTTTCTTCATACTTTTAGCCACAGTTCTGACTACATGGGGATCCTAGTGATAAAGGCGATGTGCCTAGCTCCTACAGAGGGAGTAGAAAACTCTCAAACTCTTTATATATCAAAACATCCGTGTCATCGGGTGTTGGAGATTGGAGGCAGAGTGTGTTCTATAAAAGACATGTTAATAAACTCTGAAAAATACCTTGCCTCCTGTTAATTTTCAACCCTTGTAGTTCAGATGAAAAGTTATTTCTTGATAATGGACCTGTGCAATCTGTCTTTTGATTGTATTTTATGCATGTACCATCAGAAAGTATATTTTTCACAGTTCTGAGCACTGCATTTCTTTGAAGCAGTGTTTCTCCATTCACAAAATTAGGAACTACAATGACTATCTTTACTAAATTTTCATGCAGAGTCCAGCGTGTGTGTGTGTGTGTGTGTTCCAAGGGGAAATAAATATTTTTAAAGGTTTTCTCTTTAGCTTTTTCTTTTCTCTGTTACATATACAGCATTTTCCAACAGACAACAACCTCACTTTTTAAATTTTCAGTATATGTTTTATGTTGACTACTGAAAGGAAAAACTAAAATATATATTAAGCATAATTGCACTTTTACATTGTACACTTCTATGCTCTATTTTAATTGCATACTTCTATTCATTGAATATTCTTATATCTCCAGTTAGTCATTAAAAGTTAATGTGACTCTTTACTCACCTCTCGAAACTTTTCCTAATTAGCCTTAAAGCTTAAAAAAAAAGTAAGAAATTTAGCTCAAGTTTTGTATTACATTCATTATAGTTTAGCTGCATTTTCTTTGTTTTATGTTAAAGATGCTTTTATTGCTTTCTATTTTTGATTCTGATTCTTATCAAGTCTCACTAGAAGTTACATTATCCTAAGGCCTTTTTAATTAGGGCTGAGTACAATTTAACTGCACATTCCTTTTAGTTACAACATACCTGAGCCTCTGAAATGCTTAGTTGAAAGTTGTTGGCCCATTCTTTTTTTTATGGCTGAAAAGTTCTGCTAATTTAGAGAAGTACCAATTTTAACTTCAGAAATTGAGAAAGTTTTGTAATTTAAAAGTGAGAATGCTGTCTAAGTTTCAGTCTGATTTTGTGCGAGTTTTCATTAAATTCTCAACAAAGACATAACACTATATAAAATTCATCAATATTAGAAGTAGTGATGATTTTTTATTTTCTTTTTAATTCATAAAGCCTGTTATAGTTAAGGTATAAGACTTTAACTGTATTGAAGAACATTTATTAATTCTAGGTATATGTTACAAGATAAGAAAATATATTAAAAGTAATTGTTTTGATGTGAATGAAGATACCAGTACTGTTACCACCATTATAGTATGTATAATATTGTCATTGGTATTTTGGATGTACACAGATGTTTTGAAGAAGGACACTCAAAAGAAATCCCACACTAGCTCAGAATTGAGTATAATAGAGGGTTATTTATTTAGGGGTAGACTCACAGATAACAATCCTCTGCTGGAACAGAGAATAGCAACCGAATCCCACAGCAAGAAAAGAAGCCAGATGCACGCATTACATCTGCATATATAGTATAAGATGCCACGCACAAGGGAGTGGGTAACTTAAAGGCTACTGGTGGTAGGAATTCCTACAGCAATGTTTTACAAGCTATGCAAGCATATATTACTTCTCCGAAAGAATAAGAAAGAAATAATATAATTCTGTTGGCAGAAATTTTCTCTTAGTTGAAATTTATTTAAAGAATAAAATTTCTTGAAATTAAAATAAGACAATGCATTCATGTTGGATCACTCTTTTCATGTAAGTCTCAAATATGTAACTTTACAATTAATCTTAAAAATGTATAAAAGAAATACAATTACAACTAGGATTACTTTGCAGGTCTGTGTGTGCAGTTCAAATGTAGAGCTCATATTTATTCCCTTTAGACTAAAGGAAATCAGTGTTTGTCTAGGCTTTATCTACTTGCTGCTTTACTTATGCTGTTGAGCATATGTATCTGCTAACCTTCTTTCTGACAATGTTTGCATTGTCAATTTTCTGACTAGACAGAAATGCTGCAAGGATGTTAATTTTTCCTTCTAGTAAACTGTCTTTTGAAATCCCAGCATCTATATCATTACCTGGCACATGTTTAACATAATGGACATACTTATCTTGTGAAGAACGTTGTAGATAGGGAATGTCATCACCATTGGATTAAAAAGGTGCATGAAACTGAAAGAAGGTAAATGTTATGTTCATGAGCATGCAGTCATTAACTAAGGATATCACCAGAAAAGTGTCAAAAGGATTAATAGATTCCATCCTGCAAATGCTTGGAAAAGTTTAGGCTATGTACATAAAGCAAGGAGATGTGTATGTATGTTTCCATTTGGGTTGTGACAAAACAGTTTTTTTTAAAAAAAAAAAAAGCTAACATAATATGTCCAAGACAAAAGAGTATAAATAACCATAGAAATTTGAGCATGAAAATAGTAAAGTATACTTGGATTTAAAAATGTATAGTTTGATTTCTATTTATGCAAATACTGTAAACTGGCTTTTCTCTTGAAACACTAAAAGTTGCTGGGTACAATATTAAATCCCATTAAATGTAGATACACATAAAAAGGGAAGGGAATAAAGTGACTATGGAAAGTCAGAAAGTTATTATAAAGACTAAAGCAACTGATAGCCTAGAAGGCATTGGACAGGGTTCTGAACTCTCACTTCGGTGTCCGAAGTGTGCACTTTAATACACCAAAGAGCAAAGCCAGAGAACTCCCCTCCTCCCCCAAATGTGCTGCATAAGAAAAAGTTAACCACAGAGCTGGGATAGTTAGTGAGAAATTAGTTGATTAAAAGAGAAGTAAAAACATATAGTTTTTTTGAAGTGGAAATAAAACAAACCAAATAGAGTTTTGTTTTGTTTTGTTTTTTCAAATTGGTTCTTAGTAGACTGGATATTTTAAAAGTCTAGAGAATTTAGGAAACATATTGGTCTTGGATTTTCACTTCAAACCCAGAGAGCTAAATGTTCAACTTCCTATCTAGTGCTATGATTAACATCATGACCAAATGTGACTTGGGTACAAAAATGTTTATTTCATTAAACCGTTGCAGTCCATCATTAGAGATGTTAGGACAAGTACTCAATCAGCACCTGGCTGAAGAAAATTAAATTGAAAAACTGGAATATTGTTGTTTACTGGCTTGTTCTCTATGACTTGTTATTCATTACATTCTTTTCTTTCTTTTTTTATTTTTTAGTAAATTTATTTATTTTACCTGCCAGCTGCAGTTTTCCCTTTCTCCTTTCCTTCCCATCTCTCCCATGCTACTCTGTTCCTACCCTCCCATCCATTGCTCCTCTATTTCTGTTAAGGAAAGGACAGGTCTCCAATGAGTATCAACAAAGCATGGCATGTAAAGTTGTAGTAAGACTACACACCATGTTTGGAGGCTGGGGAAGACAATCCAGTATGAAGTGTAGGATACCAAAGGATGGGAAAAGAGTGGGAGACAGCCCCTGATCCCACTTTTAGGAACTCCACAAGAGGACAAGGCTATACAACTAACAATTATACAGAGTACCTAAGTCAGTCCAGTGCAGACTCCTTGGTTGTTGACTCAGACTGCGAGCTTCTATGAGCCAGGTTAGTTTCTGTGGGTTTTCTTGTGATGTAATTGACTCCTCTGACTCTTACAATATTTACTTTCCCCCTTCCACAGTATTCCCTAAGCTCTACCTAATATTTGACTGTGTTTCTGTATCTGTTTCTATCAGTTGCTAGATGAAGCCTTTCTGATGACAATAGGTCTAGGCACCTATCTATGCGTATAGCAGAATATTTTTAGGATCTTTGACATTTTTTCCTCCTGTCATATCTGGTTCTATCCTAGGTCTGAATCATTCAGCCTGTGGGTCCTGGTGCTACAACCAGTGTCAGGGCTAAACTTACTCTCCTGGAATGGGTTTTGGGTTAGACTGGTCATTGGTTGTCTACTCCCTCAATCTCTAGAGAGTTACCCATACACATCCATAGGTAGGACAGATTTTAGCTGAAAGGTTATGTCATTTGTTTGGTTTTCCTCTTCCTCCACTTGACGTCTTGCCAAGTTGCCAGAGAAGGCCAGTTTGGGCTACTTATCCACTAAGGATAAGGATTTAAGGAGTATTAGCTGGGACCATGCAAGTACAATCCTGGGTTTTATCTGACTCCAGTAGTCTTCTTTTAGTAATGTCTTCCTCCTCTCCACCGCTAAACTAATCATTCATGTTCCAGTCCTCACCTGCCCTCAATCCACTCACAAAATCGCGTCTACTTTTTCTTCTCTGGGAGCTCCAGGTGCCCCTCATGAACCCTCCTTCTTACGTATTCTCTCTTGGTCTCAGGATTGTAGCATAGTTTATTTTACAACTTTTAATCATGACTATCTGCCTAGAAATAGTACTGCCTCTAGTGGATTGGACCCTCCAACATCAATCATTAGTCCAGAAAATGCTCTATAGACTTGCCTATTGGAAATGTGCTTAAGATTTTTACTCAATATAGGTTCCTTCCTTAAAATAACTCTAGTTTACATCAATTTGACAAAGAAATTTATCATGATACATTTCTTATTTGTTAATAAGTAACTATTAACAACAGAGGTAAAGTGGTAAATGATAAAATGCTATTTCAGGTAAATCAGTGCCAAACATGGATACCTACAAATGCTTTTTTGAAAGACCTATTTATCCCCAAGGAAATGTCATATAAGCAATATGCAAAGGTCTAATCATTTAAAAGTTATGGTTAGGGATTCTTGATTTAATAGTACATGATGAAGTCTTCAGTGCTCTATGATTGTAAAAAAGAAGTAACCAGAGTCAAATACACAAAAATTAGCCATCAGTGGAATCAATAAATAATAAATTAAAACTGACAAATAAATAAACCAA
Source organism: Ondatra zibethicus (assembly GCA_004026605.1). Classification (NCBI taxonomy): domain Eukaryota; kingdom Metazoa; phylum Chordata; class Mammalia; order Rodentia; family Cricetidae; genus Ondatra; species Ondatra zibethicus. The sequence goes on from PVIU01004682.1 coordinate 7,439, forward strand.
ATCACCATGCTTTGAAATTATAATCAAGTACATAAAAGGAGGAAATAAGTATTATATTGATGGAAATAAGTCAGAAGAATTACCAAAAAGCAGAGATTTGGAGGAATGGGAGCAAGAGCTTTTTAGAGTTATGATACATAGAGATTAACTGGATGCATTGTAAAGCAGAACATTGCTTCTTGATTTTTGTCAACTTTCCAGTGTACACAGAACAGACAAAAGCATGTCAAAAGTGATTATCTGTCTTGAATTGACCCCAAAGACCAATCCCCTGCAGTTCCAGTGTAGTCTCCCAGAGCCCTGTGTATCTCTTCTCCTCCACCTAAAAAGAGTTGTTGCTTGAGCAGAAGCAGCAGGAACAAAACAGCAATTGGCACAGACAAAGCAACAAGCATATTCATGGCTTTCCCCAGAAACCCTTTCAATACTCTGAGATACCAAGTATAGTGTTTGTGTGTGTGTGTGTGTGTGTGTGTGTATGTAACAGCTCTGCCTATTCTGGAACTCACTCTGTAGCTCATACTGGCATCGAACTCACAAAGAACTTCTACCCTCCACCTCTGGAATGCTGGAACTAAAGGCATGGGTCACTCTTTTCAGGTGATATCAAATATCTTAATTACAGAACAAAAAGAATTCAACAGTAGAAACAGCAAAATGCCCAACCCAGGATGTATTTGTCACCATGTGCTGAAATCTTATCCATTCAAAAGACCTTGTTCTAGGTAATGGGACCAGTGAACCTCTTTTCTGTTCTCTCACATAATAGTAAACACCACAGCAAAGGCTCTGAAGATAATTTCTCTTTAAAACTTAACTCAGAAGTAGGTAAGATGTTCATGGGCAACTGAAAAGTGATAACTACCAGCAAAATCAAACTATTATTAAATGTATTTAAATGTATTAAAATAATAATGCAATAAAAATCACTAACCGTGCAATGAATGAAGATGATATGAGAGAATTAATTAACACAAAAATTACAGGATAAATCATGTATTGAAATTGTCTGGTGAGGATTGCTTTTCTCCACTGCTTTTATCTTAGTACTAGGGACTGAACCTAGTGAAAGGGAAACACTCTGCTATTGAATACTTCTAGTTCTTTTCCTGTGCAATTTGACACAATGTCTCCCTAAGCTTGCCCTGATCTCACTCTGCTGCCAGTACTAACCTGAAATTGTCATTGCCTTGATAGCCCTTAAGTGTCTGAGATTAAAAATTTGTGCAAGGCCCAGCATCTAATTAGGCATTTTAAAAGAAATTTTCATAAAAGAACTGAAACAAAACTTTTAATAACCATTTTACTTTTGTAATTCATTTGTTTTACTTTTCTGTTGCATAGAAATTATGTAAGTATGTTAGCAGTGAATATACATGACATAGGAATAGAAATAACATTTATACATTTGAACGTACACGTCTTTGAAAAACTGTTCTGTTTCACTTGCTATCCCTTCAAGAGCTTTACCTGCCTAAGTTTCATGTTAATCTTTTTCCTAGACAGTAATCACTTTTAAAGCCCCTATTTGCTTTCTCTTTTGTTTAGTAGTTCTTTGTATATTGTGGAATTTGGTTTAATCACATTTACCTCTCAGACCTAACCCCCTTTTACCTACTCACCAAACTTTGAATTCTCTCTCTCTCTCCTTTGTTTTCTTCTCTCACAGCTATGATGTCCAGTATCCACAACCCATATGTTCTTGGATATGTGGTCTTATACTAGAGTGTGGTCATCTTACAAGGGCTAAAACCTAACTCTCTACCCCCATTAGCTATCAGCCATCAACAGCACATTTACTAAGTGGCTCATCCCCAGCTCACCTCTGTGCTAAAATAGCTCCTATCTGGAGCTTTTAATGATCTAGGGTATTCTGTCAAATGGTTGTGACCTCACATGTGCAGCTGTTTTACTGTGCCCAGACGATACACTTTTTAGTCCTCCAACACCGGTAGCTCTTACACTCTTTCTGTCCTCTAGTGATTTCTGGTGTTGAGAGGGGTGTGTGTGTGTGTGTGAGATGTCCCAGTTACTGCTTAAAATTCTTCATTTGCTTATCCTGTGGACATTGTGCTTCTCTGTCTTAATTTTCACCTACTGCAAATGGAAGCTGCTCTAATGAAGATTGATAGATTTGTTAATCAATGGACATAATGATTAATCATTAGGAACTGGATTAATACTATGTCCATTTAGCAGAATAATTATCAGTAGGTTTCCCTCTAAGATGTATAGCCAATCTAGTCTTGGCCTTAATAGGATTCATACAAATGCATGATAAAGTATATGAGTGCTGTGTGAATATATGCATGTGTGCCTGTGGTATAGATGGTGTGTATTTGTGCACATGGTAACAAAATACTGACACTGGGTTTCATCCTTGGTTGTTTCGCCTTATTTTTGAAGACAATGGCTTTCACTGACTGAGGTACTTACATTTGTATACAGTTTCTGGCCTGCAGACTGAGGAAATCTCCCTGTTTCTGCCTAGTTGCTGAGGTTACAGACATATGCTGCCTTGCTTGATTGTTTTAACATGGGTAAGGAGGTTTGGAACCCAAGTTCCTGTTTTCAGCATAAGCATTTAAATGACTGAGCCATCTCCCCAGATTTTGAAAACCCATTTTAAATGAAATATGTTTTCAGCCTACCTTCTGACAAAGATGAGTGCATAAAATTAAATAATCAGTATTGTGCTGATTTTATTGAGAATTTGTATTGATCTGTATAATATAACTTACAATTAGCTTAAAGGGATGGATACTTCTGTTAAATGTGAGACATTAAATAATAAGGTGATAATTTTATCATTATAACTAAGAAACCTGCTTACATCAACAAGAAAAAGCAATATATTGGTAGAGTATGCATATATTTTTCTTAAAGATTTTATCTTTTTTCCTAGAAGATTTTATTTTCAGACTAAAACAAATTAAGACAATAACAATAATTACACAGAAATTTAGATAAAAATAAAGCAAATGCATTGTAATAGTTCAAATATGATTTCCTTCATATTTCAGTTACAATGTTGCCTGTTGCATATCAATCTAACAAATCAACTTTTGTGATGTCTTCCATTTTATTTTAACAAGTAATTTGATCACAGAAACAATATATTAAAGATACTATTTAGTTCATTGTAATTGATATAATTAATTAATTATAACTGATGACTTAACTGGGCATTTAAAAACTCATTAAGTTTTATTTCAAAGTCAACATCTTTACTAATAATAATACTAGTAAGTTATTCATTTTATGTTATAATTGGAATGTTTAATACACTGTTTTTTAAATTTTAGAGGGGCAATTCTACATTGCATAAAATTAGTATTCAAATATTTTGAATCCAGGTAATTCAGTTGACTGTGTCTTTCACATGATCAATAGACTGTAGTTTATGGTTGAAAAATGCATTTGTGTTTTTCTCTTTGTGTTTCTTTGGTTGGTTGGTTTATTTATTTATTTATTTATATTTGCTTTTTTTATTTGTTTTTTCTGAGACAGATTTTCTTTTTCTGTATAACAGTCCTGGTTGTCCTAGAACTCACTTGTAGACCAGGCTGGCCTCAATCTCCCTGAGATCTATGGCCTCTGCCTCCTGAGTACTGGGATTAAAGGTGAGTGTTACTACTGCCCAGCAGCTGGTGTTTTTCTTTTTCTTTGTCACTTTCTAGGCTTCTTAGGCTCTGGTGTGGTAACTTCAAGAACATGCTCACTAATCCAGTTTAATCAACTAAGCATTCAATAGAAAATCAAAGAATGGTCAAAGCAGAACTAGCATAGTCTACGCTGTAGATTTTTCACTACAGTTGGATGTTGAACACCTCAAAGCTGCTTTGCCAATAATGTGTTCTACATAGATGAATTTCTGCCACTCTCACGTTTTGATGCACTCTTTGGATGTCCTGAAGGAACACAAGCATTGGCAGCAGCTTTCTGTTATCACAATAATTAGTCAAGTGACTAAATTCCACTATGCTAAGCTTCTTATAAAAATGCCATGTCAAGTACAGTATAGAAGCCATTCTAAGCATTTTGTTGTGTTTGGTCTAAATCCCATTTTGCTGCCATAAAAATATTTAAGATTGTTTGCATTTATTGGTTAGTAAAGTGTTTTTTTACCTATGAATAAACTGATTCATGATAATGTAACTTTAGGATTATGACTGAATTCAAGCAAGACCAAAAGATGCATGAAGGGTTAGAAATGGCAACACAAACACCTGAGGACAGTGGGGGTGTTGATATATTTAATGATAAATCATACAGTGATAGTGATATGTGTGTGTATGTCTGTGTGTGTGTAGATAGTACAAACACATTTATTTGTAAATAAATATCAAAAACCATAGTACAAGTATTTGTATTAGATAAGATCTAATCAAAACAGAATGTGTGTCTGAATGAGTCAACACTGTATCTTGAAGAAACCAGATTAACTCATTGAATGAACTGATTTTGAGAATAGCCTTCAATACATACTTTATAGATATAGACACAGAAGAATTGTTTAAAAAACAAACTCTCTGAAATAAAAGCTCCTTTCCCTAGGAATTTGATGTGTTCCAGGTAATTGTTTTCATATTGAATGTGTCATAATGAGTATTAAGGATATAAATCTGCTCAAAGAATGGAGAAGAGTAGAAGCAAGCACTCTCAAAGATATAACTTCTGTGGCTTCAGTGATGCATTAACGATATTCAAGTTCTAGAACTCATGGATTCAATTTCTGACACATTAAAGTTAAAGTTAAGATGTCAGTTTTTCAATGGATGCTTGATTCTGAAAGACAAAGGGGGATTTATCTTAGTAATGTAAATTTCTTATGTTTTTGTTTGAGATAGTCACTTGAAACTGAGAAACTATTTTTGTGCCTGTTAAGGAGAAACTATGGAATATAATTAAGAGAAATTCTTTCACAGATATTTTCAAACTTTCTGGCACTAAATATATAGAAAGATTGTCATTTGATATTTAGGAAGAATGGATATAAGAATGGAATAAAAGTTGAGAGAAAGAGAGAAAGGGAGCCCCAAATAAAGGGAAGTGTAAACTGATTGGACTCATTTGAAAAAGTTGAAGCAAAATTAGGAGAGCTTTACAAAATATAGATTATGCATTTGGACATCACTTATAGACTGGAAGAAATAGGAATTGCTAGTGTTACAGGAAAGAAAACCATGTTAGAAAGGACTGGAATATGAGAGGCATGTAAATGTGTATATGGGCATATATCACTAAGTATTTCTATGCCAGTCTCATCCCATCTGCCTTGGCATAATAAAAAGAATACATACAGTGATAGACACGGGGGCAAGTGATGGCAAAGCTATATTTGTAGTGCTTTTTTACCATGTATAAAAAAAAAAAAACACAGGTAAAACACATGTGAAAATCTTAGGTTGGTCAAAGAAATAGAAATTAAATTGTAAGGAAGAAGCATTGCATACATTCCACAAACTCAGCTTCACACTGGTACCTAAATTAGTTAGGACTGAGAAGTAATACTGTGAACCCAAATCATCTACTCCATATTTTCCCATGTGATGATCAACAGGTGTAGATGGGAATTTCTGTCAAACTTGGTACTGCAGCCGTTTAGTCCCAAAGAAACACACAGAGGTTTATATTGATTATAAACTGTTTGGCCTATCAGCTCAGGCTTATTATTAACTAACTCTTATAGCTTAAATTAACACAAAATTCTTATCTATATTTAGCCAAGTGTTTGGAATGTTTTATCAATGCAGCATTCTTATCTTGCTTCTTCTGCATCTGGGTAGTAGCTGGGTCTGGCCTTTCCTCTTCCCAGAATTCTCTTAGACTTCTTGACCAACCTGAAATTCCTGCCTGGCTCTGGGACAATCACTGTTTTATTAAGTCAATATGAGTGACAAATCTTTAAAGTGTACAAATGCATTATCCCACAGAAATTTCCTTTTTTATTTTCAAACTAAGTTCCTGAACCTAATATCTTTTGTTTAGCTTTTTTTTATTTATTTTTTTTACTGATCATTGGCCATAACAACTTGTAACTAGAACACTGAACAAAGATAAATATGCAGAATCTATTTTGGGGGGAATGTTGGCATAGGTTTTTGGCTACTTCCTGCTGATTGAGGGTGATGGTAATCTTACAGGGACCCCCTCAAAAAATAAGATTATGGTCAAGTCCTGTCTGGAGTATTCTGTGAGGCTTAATCATCTCAGCCAGCAGACTTGAATCTATTCTGGATGTAGAACTCAGAAGAAACTACAACAAAGGTGCTCTGAAATTTCTGCTTATCTGATCCATTTGTTCCCACTGTTGATTTTTTCAGTGGGTCTTCCTCACTGAAAACCCTATTTCTCTTAACCAAGAATTAATTTAGACGCTCTCACTTTCTGTGGAAATAAAAACAAAAGCTCTACTTCAAAGTAGCTTATCTTTTGATTTAAATTTTGAAGTCAAGGCATTTTCAAAATATATAGGTTAGTTCAGTCGAGCAGCATTTATAATCAAATGTCTTCTACCAGCTGTTATTTCTCCCTTAGCAGTCAAACAATTCAATTACATACAGTTATACAATTACATACAGTATCCAGGTTCTCTGTGTATTTTTCACCTTTACATGGCTTTATTAACTCTATTTCTTTTATTTTTATTTTGAATTTTTGAGACAGAGTTTCTCTGTGTATCCTTGACTATCCTCAAACTATGTAGACCAGGATGCCCTTGAACTCACAGAGATCCACTTGCCTTTGCTTCCCAAGTGCTGGGATTAACTATGTACCTCCATACCCAACTACTCTATTTCTTTTTTTAAAAAATTTTCTCTATTTTTTTTTCTTTTCTCTCCCAAAAATACATACATTTTTACCACATTGTGATCCATTCAGAAGGAGTTTTTTTGTATGAATCTGTCTTTACTGTATATATCTTTCTTTTTCTGACCACATGAGTCTTTAATCTGCTAAAACATGGCTAGGATTAAAGTTGTAGTTTTGGTGGCTGGCTCCACTGAATTCTTTAGTTTTCTGAGAGTCTAGCTTCATGGTGGAGGTACTGGCAAAAGTCAGATTATTGCCAAAGCTCTGTGGAGTTTCCAGGTTTATGCCACCGCCAAGAAGTATGTAGTCATCTACTTAATAACACCATTGAAGTGTTTAGTGTCAGGGCCTCTTTAAGTAGCTGTGAGGTTTTTGCCTCTTATGCTGAATCAGGAAGCCTCTCTTAAAGAAGTTATTCCTCTGCTTGTCTTTAGCAAACAGAGCCTGGAGAAAAAGATGGCTACCAAAGAAGATGAGCTGCACTCTATTCTTTCTCTCAAGAATCCTTTTTAAAAATGCTTCCTCAGCCTTTATCTGGGAATTCTTGCCAAACTTTGGGCTCCATTTTTAGACACAAGTTTCTGTCATGACTGGTTCTCAAGCCATTCAGCTCTAAAGAAACACACAGAGGCTTATATTAATTATATACTGTTAATTATATACTGTAATAGCTATAATTTATTAGTTAGGCTTATTATTAACTTGCTCTTACAACTTAAATTAACCCATAATTGCCTATGTTTAGCCACATGTCTTGGTACATTTTAACAGTGCAGCAATTCCATCTTGCTTCTTCTGCATCTGGGTGCCAACTACATCTGGCCTTTCCTCTTCCCAGAATTCTACCTGCCTTGATGCCCCACCTATTCTCCCTGCCTGGCTACCAGCCAATTAGTCATTTATTAAACCAATATAAGTGACAAATCTTTACAGAGTACAAAAGCATTATCCCACAGCATCCAAGTATATTGTTTTGTTATTTTCTCCTTCCTTATTCCAGACTCTTTTCTTTAACATGAATTTCAAACAGATTAAAAAAATACAGCAGGTGTTTACTGTTTAATTACAAAGATCTTCTCTTCCTGTTTGTTTTCTATTGGTGTGGTTAAAAACTATGATCAAAATCAACAAAGGAGAGAAAAGGATTTATTTGACTTACAGGTCATGGTCTATCATTGAAGTGAATAAAAACAGAACTCAGTGTAGTGACCTGGAGTAGGAACCATGCAGGACCACTGCTAATTATCTTGGTACTTGACATTGATAAAGCTACATGCTTAGGTAATTTTATTATAAGCCCATGACAACTGGAAGTGATGCCTATACAGGGCTGGGTCCTCTACTGCTATAGAGATTTGCATTGGTAAGGATCTTGGTTTATTGATACAAAATGCAGGTCAATTTTGTTATATGTATATTTCTGCACTTGATTAAGATATTGTGTTTGTGAAGCTCATTTTAAAATGTAATCTATAATTTAAAAACATATGTTAATAAGTAATCATCTATTATAGTCAAGATTGTAGTCATGTTAGTTATATTTTCTAGATGTATAGAGATATACTTCAGTTAGATAGGTATACTTCAAATCTTTCAGAGACCTTCAGAATATGGCATTTAAAATGTTTAAGAACTTAAGACTTTTCATGACAGTGAGACACATCTGCTTTTGGCAGCACCAAGCTACTTCAAGAAAATGATGGGCATGGAAGAGGCTCCTTATGCAGTTGGTTAGCCATTCGGGCAAGAAACCACTCTTGCCTAGACTTCTTGATAAACTGGACATGCAGGACCCACAGAGAAATGACTGCTGAACTTGCCTAAAGGTGAGATGATCTTTCAGGGTTCCTGCTAAATGAAAGAGTTTGTGAAACATTCTACAGGGTACATGCCATGGACCGGCTCATGGGAGCCCCTCAGACCGTGGGAAAATCAGAGTTTTGGTACCAGGAAGGCACAAGTTCGGCGAATGACAGACAGACACAAAACACAAGGGAGTGGTTTGAATCTGCTGCAACTTTACTGAATTCATATTGTTATTATATAGTATTCAATCAGAGAACAAACCAGAAGGTCACGTATCATTACTTGGCACAGTATGAAAGCTTCTTTTAGTCACATCAGCGATGAGCAGGTGTTAGGCATAACACGTCCTTAGAAGGGGAACTCTTGTCCTTGGGAATATAAACCTCAAACAAGTGGTTTCATTTTATCTATGAATAGAAAGTTTCTGTCTCACATTTGCTATCATGGCCCTTCTTTTTTCTCACCCTTTCTTTAGTGACCAAATATGCCTAATCAGTTCTCTGCACCTGTTGCAATATACTTCTTTGTACTTTCTCATGTAGTAAACACCATGGGGGTTGGAATCTAGAAAGCCTATTCATAAATAGTAGAGCTAAATAATTCTGGTTTTGTTCCTCAAATATCATATACTTATGACTATCATCCTCATAACTTTCTGTGTATGGAATGGGGTCATCTGGTGACTCAGTTGTACTCCTGGGTGGTTCCCACCCTAGTTTCTTTATTCCCAGAATGGGGGTTTCCTAACAACATCTGGATCTTAACTTATGTTTTCCCCAAATCATCAGTCCTATTAGGAAAAGTTCCTGCTGCTGTAACTCATCCATAATATCCCCCCAGTATTTGCACAAGGGCTTGAAACACTGGAGGCATCTTGAGCACTGTTTTAGTATCATTATCAGAATTATCAATCCCAGGAACATCAAGGGGTTCTCTGGTAAAATTATACGTTTTGGCTAAGTAGAGCAAAAAACATTATCAGGAAACAGGAAAGAATAGCAGAGGCAGCTAACCATCTACGACAGCGGTGAGTATATAATCTTGAGTTCAAGTTCATGACCTGAGCTGATTGCTAAGGAACCGCCAGAGGCCTATCCGGACCAGAGGCATCGTTGTCACACAGGCAACACCGCTGTGGGTGTGGCAGGTACAGAGAAATGTCACTGACAAACTGCCAATATAGGTGGAACTGTCTTTGAAATTTCCTGCTTCGTGGAAAAGTCTGCTGGATACTATTTGTCTGTACGCTAAAGATGGATGCCCCAATGGTGCAAAAGAAAGTTGGCTGACTCTCCAGGCAGCAAGATGTCTCTGTCAATTCTAGAGCTTTGGAAGTTGCTTACAATGTACTTCCTGTTTATTTAGGTAATATTACATCCTTCTGGAGTCTTTTATGGAGTTAAAAAATATGTATTTATAGTTATAGTTCTCCTTAGTTATGATAAAAGATAAAATAAATATAAATATTGTAATTGTAATTCTTGTTTGATACTTGTTTTGTTATATGTAATTTTACTAAATTAAAGTTAAAACCTTTAACAAAAACCTTTTGTTTTGTTTAAAAACAAAAAAGGGGAGGTGATGTGGGAGTTCCCTCTGTGTGCTATGATTACAATTAATGAATAAAGAAACTACTTTGGACCTATAGCAAGGCAGAATTTAGGTAGGCAGGGAAAGCTAAGCTGAATGCTGGGAGAAAGAAAAGCAGAGTCACAGAGATACCATGTAGCCCCACCAGAGACAGATACTGGAACTTAGGCTGGTAAGCCACAGCCATGTGGAAATATACAGATTAATAAAAATGGGTTAAATTAAAATGTAAGAGTTACCAATAAGAAGCTAGAGCTAATGGGCCAAGCAGTGATTTAAATAATACAGTTTCTGTGTGATTATTTTGGGGCTAAGTGGCCAAGAGCCAACAAGTGGCCTTCTCTCTTCCCCAACACTTCACCATTAATTAATCCCTCAAAGAAATGCCCATAGGAAAATCTGATTTTAGTAATTCCTCAACTGAGGTTTGCTTCCCAGAACACTTACTCTCTTTTCAAATCCTGATCTATTTGATTAAATGTATGTCATAAAACATTTATATATATAATAATATATATATATATTCCTAAATACATAAATACTAACCTGGTTAGTCTTTATAATGCTACTTGTATGTATATATTCTTAGGTCTGATTATTTTGTATTAGATCATTAATTGATATGCTCTTTATTCTGGAAGACTATTGCTTATTTTCTTAATACCCAAATATAGAGAATGTAACTGCAATGATGAATGCATCTAATAGCATATAGGTTATTGCAGAATCTCAGAAAATGGCAATGAATTGATAAGGTTTCTAATTCTGAGCTATTAAACATTTACCATGTGACACTGAGTAGTTTACTTAGTTTCTTGATATTAAGAATAGAAGTTTTTTCTTCTTTAAATATGAGAAATACAGAGCTTATCCAAATAAATTTTACATAAGGGTTTTTTCAGCTATATAAACTTCAGAAGAATTGCTTTCTGACTATGCTATTCTGAATTCCATTTTGTAAGCTTTTGCAAGTTTGATGTATAAAGTTTAAATATTCTGCCAGACTCCTTTTGAAAACTTCAAAATGACTTTATGCATGTGCATGTGTTTGTTTGTGTGTGTTGTGCATGTGTAAGTGTATGTACACATACATATATATGTGTATGCATGTGAAGACCAGAAGGCAATGTAGGATGTTTTCTTCAGTGTTCTCCAGTGACCTTTTGGAGATAGTATCAATTACTGATCTTGGAGTACAGTTTCTAATAGACTAGCTGTTCAGTAATTTTTAAGGATCACCTGAGTTATATTTACAGCTAGTACATTAGTGTTATGGATGAACATTCTGCATATGGCTTTTTGGGGGAATAATATTTTCAGGTGTGTGACTTTTGTTTACATTCCATTTGTTTAACTCTATGAAGCTGTGTTACTGTGCCTGTCTAAAACACCTAATGGTCCTAACAAAGAGATGTACATCCAATAGTGAGGCAGGACTAGCAGGCAGAGAGTATAAATAGAAAGAGAAATCTTGGAAGAAAGAGAATGAGGAGTGAGAGAACAAGGAGAGGGGGAATATCAGAGGACAGCTACCCAGCTACACAGCAAGTCACAGAGAAAGGAGTAAAGAAATATGTACGGAAGTTAAGAAAGTTAAAAGGCCAGAGACAATAGGTTAATTTAAGGACAGCTGGATAGCAATAAGCCAAATTAAGGGTAAGCATTAATAACTAAGAATAAGCCTCCGTGTGAGATTTACTCTGGAGCTGAGGATGGGTCCCACTAAAAGCCAAAAGAATAAAAGATCGCACGACAGATATATATGTGTGTGTGTGTGTGTGTGTGTTTGTGTGTGTGTGTGTGTATGGTGTGGGTGTGTGTCTGTCTGTGTGTGCACAGTGGATACACTCTCAAATTGAGCAGCAAATATTTTCCTGACTAAAACCATGTCACCATTTCACCTTAGAGGCTGTGTTAAGGATTTAGATTTATTCATTGAAAATCAATAGAAGCAGATTCCCTAGCTCCAACTCTTTATAGGAAAGTGGGCACTTAACTGAGATTGGTGCCAATTAGCAGTTATAAATGACTAGTTAATATCCTTAGAATTTGGTCTGTCTCTCTGTGTCTATTATATGTTGACAGAGGTTTCTGTCCCACCAGGTCCCACAGCTGTTTAGTCCCAAATAATCAGGCAGAGGTCTACATTAATTATAAACTGATTGGGCTATCAGCTAAGCCTTCTTATTAATTAATTCTTACATCTTACATTAACCCATTATTCTTGTCTATGTTAACCACATGGCTTGGTACCTTTTTTGGCGAGGCAGTCACTTCTTATTTGCTCAGTGTCTGGCTTCCTCTGTGTCTGGGTGATGACTGCAGACTGAATCTTTCCTCTTCCCATAATTCCCCTATTCTTATTGTCCCACCTCTACTTCCTGCCTGGTCACCACACCTATACTTCCTACCTGGGTAATGGCCAATCAGCATTTTATTAAACACGTACTAGAAAAAAATCTTTATAGGGTAAAACCACTGTCCCACAGCAAATATATTTTCAAGCACCCAAATGTACATGCACACAATTAATACTTGTGCATCATTCCACTAATTTAGTGAAAGATTTCAGCCTGTTAGATCCAGCCCTAGAAGTCTTCCTTATTCACACAAAAATTAGAAGGATGCTGGAATAAAAATGTTTGGTCATTAAAGTTTTTTTCCTTCACTAAGAGGTAGCAGACAAAAAAAGAATTGCATTAGTACATTTTAAGGATTTGTTGTATTTGTGAGTGTCAGCTTTTGCAAGTTGTTACATTATTAAATGTAGAGTGTATCACTGTGTAATATAATATTTTATTTTTTGTTTATTTATTTGACACATGATTATATTGTTACATATACATATTTATATATCCATATACATGTTTTATTTTTTATTTGAACTGATTTGTATTACTGTTTTCTATTTACATTTTAGAAATTACTGCTCAGATAGCATTATACTAGGAATAGGTCTTCTGAATTCTAATGTAGAACAGTTTGAAGGGCAATATTTTTCTCTTGTGACTAACATTTTTGAAAGATTTAGAAGTAGAAGGAAAAAAAGCAACGTTCAAAAATCTCATTGCCTCAGACTGTTTCTTTCTGTTTGAATTCCTGTGGCCATTTGAAATGTATTAGCTTTGCTTCTATTAGTTTTATTGTGAAGAACTTGGCAAAAGAAAGGCAGAACAATAAAGAGCTCAGAATCAGCTTTGTGAAAACACCTGCTAAGAGAGGTATTCTCAAATCCCTAGACTACATTTACTGGTAAATTTGTGGGCATATGTTTGGCTTTAGATAAAAAAGACCCCTTTTAGCAATAAAGTCAAATTTATCTAGTAGAGATCTAATGTTCGGGGTAGTTATAGGATTCCCAAAAACTTTGGGATGAAAACCAGTTCTTTGATGACTATGTATTCTATAACTAATTATTTTATCAATTTTTCAAGAAATTATATTACATTGCTGGGCTCTAAAAATGAGTTATATACTAAATATCTGATACCTTAATAGCTAATTAACAAATCTTAATAAAGATTTCTGTGATGAATTTGTTCTTTGAAAGGCTATTTATATATATATTGTGGCAAGTAGAATAAACCTTGAGTTTTATCATAGATTAAGTGCATATGACTGTTTTGGATGGAGTCTATTTCTGTCTATAATATTTGGGTCAATGAATTATATTTACAAAGTCTTGTATCTTCATTTTTATAATTAATAAGTATTCTTAATGGGTTTATGTCACTTGAATAGTATATTAATTAAAATCCTCTAGTAAATAATATGTCTTAATACTTGGTATTGACTCTAAACATTGACTCTAAAACATAAGTGATATTATTAATTCTTTTTTTGAGAGAGAGAGTGCAATTTTTTATGGTTTGCAATTAAGTATAATCTCTTAAGCTCCTCTTCTACTTCTTGGCATTTTGGCCAAAAATTATAAGAGGAATTTTTTTTCTTTGGTGTTTTGGGGTCTGAGTTATAAAAGAGATCTTTCAACAAAGAGGACCTTCTCTTCTTGTAGTGTCCCTACTTGGGTGGGCAATCCAGGGTTTATTTCATGTTACATTCAATATATAGAACATGAAATCCATCACTTCATTAATGTAGCCAAAGTAGTTGTCATAACCAGAAGTTATCTGGACCGACTGGTCACTGAGGCAATGTACGATCCAGATGTAAAACTAGGTGTAACTGTTAAAGCAGGTACAAAAGTACGTGTGGCTGTTAAAGCCATGAGAGATAACCTGGCAGCCGGTATAGCATAGAGTGCCTTTACAAGACATTCTTATTCCTGTGTAATCATCATTTTGATGTTATAATGTTTGACAGCTTTTTATAGGCAGCATATCAGATCCAGGGCATAGAAATGTTGAGGGTCAGTGGAAAGCCATGTGAAAGAGAGTCTTCAGTGCTGAAATGGTCATTCTCAGAGCCTTGACATCACTAGTTTATGATGATCATGGCATTAATATTTTATCTGTCCCATACTTATAATTACAGAAATCCCAAGAAGGGTCATGTATGATGTAGAAATGGCATGGTCTATAGTCATGAATCCCTTGAAGATGTTGAAGTGGGATGTTACCAAGTGGTTGACTCTGAAGGCATTGATTCAAAATTTGAGTGAATTGTCAGAGATTTTGTGGTTCATGATAATCAGAAACATGGAGGTTTCAAAAGAACAGGCAGGTGTTAATGACCATTATGCCCCCAAATTTCAAATGGGTCCTGGCCTTCTCCAAGGTAATAATGACACAGTAGATTACACCACTTATTTCCAAAGCACCAGTCTGTGTGATGTTGGTAAAGTTAGCTGTTTGAAAACATATTTGACCTTCCTGTGGATGACAAGCTGCTCCTTTTCAGCCTTAACAGTGTGGGACACCCTGCTACGGTTCAAAACATACTGAGCATATAGACAACTAGGGTTGCTCTCACTAGAGGAGTCCTTCATGTCAATGGTATTCATTTGTCAGAGGTGAAGCCAGCCCTGCTTACCACACAATCCAAAGAGTCAAATTACTCCCTCTGACAATTTCCGTATCATCAAAGAGATGAGTTTTGCATTGAATGAGAAGAGATGACGTCTCAGGTACAATATATATAGAGAGAGACTGATTATCAAGTGTTGATGGAGAGAGAGCCTCCTTTTTTCCCGGCCACCCTACTAGCTTACTCCCAAAATAACCACACAGAAACCATATTAATTAAATTACTGCTTGGCCCATTAGCTCTAGCCTCTTATTGGCTAACTTTCACATCTTGATTTAACCCATTTCTATTAATCTGTGTATTACCACGAGGTCGTGGCTTACTGAGAAAGATTCAGCATGTTGACCTGGCGGCTCCATGGTGGCTCTCTCTGACTCTGCTTTCTTCTTCCCAGAATTTAGTTCTGTCTTCTCCACCCACCTAAGTTCTGCCCTATCAGGCCAAGCAGTTTCTTTATTGATTAACCAATGAAAGCAACCCATAAACAGAACGCCTTCCTATACCAATCAAGTTATATTATTTGAAAGTTTGAGAAAACTTTTTTTATTAAAAAAAAAGACTATCTTTTTCATTTTGCATACAAATTCCAGTTCCCACTTTCTCCCCTCCTTCCATTCCCTCTACCTTCCTCCACCCCATCAGCCATCCATTCTTTCTATTAGTGTTTAAGAAAAATCAACTGCCCATGGGATATGAATGAAAAATTCCAAATTGTTGATCTGACAACATGGCGAGTAAGCAACCATCTGGAAGGAAAGGTACTGCTCAAACATTCCTGGCTTCCCAGACCCAAAATAATCACCCAGAACTGTATTAATTGCAATACTGATTGGTCAATAGCCTAAGTGTATTTCTAGATGCCTCTCACATCTTAAATGAACCCATTTCTATTATTTTATATTTTACTATGATGCATGTGGCCTACTGGCAAGGTTCCAGCTGGGAGCTTGCGTTTTTCTCCTCTCGCGGCTACATGGTATCTCACTGACTCCACCTACTTTCTCCCAGCATTCAGTTTATTTTTTTAACCTAGCTCTCTTCTGCCCTACCACAGGCCAAAGTAGCTTCTTAATTTATTAATTAATAAAAGCCACACATATACAGAAGGACTTCCCATACCAGGGACCTTTAGAGAAAATGGAAAGGAAGCCTCAAAAAATGACAGGTAAACACAGAGTTTTAGGTAAAATTTGCTTAAAAATAGAAAGAAAAGAGAAAAGCAGAAGTAATGGTTTCCTGAATGATACAGAAAAGGAAGAAGATTTGACAAGCTGCATGAAGTCCACCAGTAAACTACTGCCTCATATTAATTCTTAATGAGTGTCTAGTGTCAATGTTCAAAGCACTTGTGAAAGCTTTGTATGCATAATTCCTTTAGACACCATACTATTTTGAGTCCTATTTATCATTATCCTCTATTAATGAAGAGGAAAATTAAAGTTTAAGAAGGTTAGTAACTTTTTTTTCTAAAATACAAAGTGTACTAATATGGTAAATCAGAACTTGAAACAAGGTAACCTAGAATTTAATGCTTTTCATTTTTTTTCTTTGGCTTGGATTTTTTAGTTCAGGTCTCTATGTATAAGGTTAAGTTTCAAGAAGCAAGTTTTAATGAAGGTTCCTTGGAGTTTAATATTTTTCTATTTATTTACTTTT
Organism: Ondatra zibethicus; assembly: GCA_004026605.1. Classification (NCBI taxonomy): domain Eukaryota; kingdom Metazoa; phylum Chordata; class Mammalia; order Rodentia; family Cricetidae; genus Ondatra; species Ondatra zibethicus. The sequence goes on from PVIU01004682.1 coordinate 24,293, forward strand.
ATTAACATTTGCTGATATTTTCTTTAGCTTCCCCATAAAAGCAGAAGGCTGCTCTAAATTCTTTATAGAAATTTATACAGTTGCTTAATTTGACAATTTTCTTTTTCTTTCTAACATAAAGATATTTCTTTTCTTAAAAAGTGAAAAATGAAGATTTTAAATTTTAACATTTTTCCTTTATATTTTTAGATTAATATTTGGAGTACAAATGAGAAATTAAGGATTTCTGGGTAAAATCTTTTTGTTTAATTGTTTGTTTGTACATTTTTCAAGACAGGGTTACTCTGTGTAGGCCTGTCTATGCTTGCTGGAACTTAATCTGCATTCAATACTTGCTTCAAACTCAGAGATCTGGCTGTCTCTACCTCCCGAGTACTAGGATTTAAAGGTCTGTGCCACAACCACCCATTCCTCTTTGTAAAATCTTTAAAAATTCATTAGAAATGAATCAGAAAATAAGTTCCCAGAAAAATTCTAGAAGTATACTTTGTCTGTACTTACAACTGATATTAATCAGCATCTTTTATCTCCTGCTCTTCAGGAAGACCAGAGTAACTAAATGTTGACTTATATTTGCAAGAGGCCTGGAATATTGCAGGGGATTGCAGTGAGAGGTGACAGTGTGGTCATGGGAGTTCTCCCTTGGAGACCTGTAGCAAATTATTCACTGGTAAGATTTAAATAATCCCCTCCCCTTAGCTATTGTCCCATTCTCAGATGAAAGTGGTCAGTGTTTTCATTTATTGAAGAACCTTTGAAGTTTGAATCCAAAAACTGTTTTAGAGAAGGAGAAAATACACTATTTCTTGTAGAAAATATGACTTGCTTCCTGCATTGTGTAGATATCTAGAAATGAACAAGTTTCCATTGACTGTTTACTGTTTTTACCTGGTCAATTTCTTTAAAACTCTTTAAATACACACAACATCCCATAAACAATATCAAGGATCCTTATTAATCTAGTCAAATATTGTGCATATCCTACGTCTTGATTAAGAAACTCATGTGTTTGTCAACAGAGAGGGCTAAGGTATAATCAGTTTCCTGTAACTATAATGAAATATCTGTAGCAATTAATTTATAAGGATTAAGAGAAAATAAACTCAAACCATTTGTTTAGTATTTGAAAATCATTACCCTGATTCAGGCTCCATTTTTTTTTTTTTTGATGGTAGCAACAAGCATGATGGGTGCACACATAGGAAAACAGAACAAACATAAAGAAAAATTATCTCCTCTCAAATCAGAAGCAGGATTTACTAAATTTCTATCTTTGTTATCTTTTCAATTATAGAGCACAATTTTGATTCATGTAACTTAGAGATGAAAGTTTCTTAGCTCAGGGTTTTAGATATACAAAGGCATCCCATCTGTGTCGGTGTTTTTGTTCCATCGTAATAACCATGATGATTGATAGAACTGTGTGACAAAATTGTGTACCAGAAGAAAAATAACAAACACAAAAAATTACATCTTCGACAAGAATGAGAGATGGGGGGGTGCTCTCTCACAATCCATTCTCATATTCTCCTAGTAACCTAAGACAGTCTTTGTCCTTCAAGGTACAATCACCTTCCAGTACAATCACTCAGGAAACTAATCCCTGAACAAATGACCTCTTATCTGTTATTCAATATTCCATCCAGAGATAACAGTAAATGTGTTTCCCTCTATAGGATATAGCTGATGAGAATCCCAGATATCATCTGAATTTTGTTTAGATTATCACACAAAATAGATCATTTCTTGCTCTCAGCACTTCACATAGGCACTCTCATACACTTATGATGAAATGTCCCACCTTACTGCTGCTTTCCTTCAAACTCAGTGGCAGTTCCTCACTTTGGCTTATGATCTTCCTTTCAGAAACATTTTTTTTCATGTCCGGTATGTCATCATTGCTGAAGTCACTATGAGATCAGCATCCTATGACATGAAAATATAATCTTCTATTCATACCACCAACTCTTCACCCCTTGGAACCAGTCCATTTCATTTTATATTATAAGCAACAGGTATCATGGCTAATCTTTGTGCATTTAACCTTGAAAACAAAAGAAGTAAAAATATCTCAAAAATATCAAGACAATGCCCTTCTGAGAGATACTAAAAACTAAAGACATACTACATTGATAGAACACAAATCTTTTAACTTTTTTTCTGAATGGAAGTGTTTGAGGTTATAATTCAAATAACAAGAATATTGTTAAAAAAATTGTTTTATTTTGAAATGCAGAAGTAAGCAATCCAAACAATCTTTATTTTACCTACATCACATATTAAACACTGGTAATTGTACATAACAAAATTACTAGTGAGAAATACACTTGATGTCATATACTTCTAAACGATTAAGAAAAAAAAAATCTTTTCCTTAAATGGTACACCTTAAACAGTATTGAGTGCAAGTAGCCAATTTCTAGAACTCTAATATATTCTTTGCTAATCATACATTGCTTAGGTTGTTGTCTTTAATTTCTCTACTGTGATTTAGTTTCCACATTACGCAATATTGCTTTCCTGAAACATATCAAAGCTTGAATTCAATATACTTTTATTTTCTTTTAATTGGATAAACTTAAATTCTATGGTAGCATTTTCTCATTGGGCTGATATACAACATTATAATAGCTATTAAATAATGACTTATTTCTTGCAATAATTGGCATCTATCGCATATTAATTAGCCTTAATGGTTTCCAGCCTTCTAGGCTTACTCTAATATTCTAAAACCTGAGTTGAATTGCATTGTAATACTATTGTGTTTTTTTCTGTTGTTTTTAGTTTGATTGGTTGCTTATATTTTTTATGTGGGGGAGTGAGTTGCATAAAATATTATTTGGACACTGTTAAGTTATGGAATAATTTGTAATGATTATATTTAATTCAAATAGGGAGAGCTCTATTAAACAAATATTTTAGTTAAGATTCTATAAAGGAAAAAAGTGATATGTGATAGATATATAGAATATAGAATCTTATATATATCTATCACATACCACTTTTTCTATATTCTATATATCTATCACATATCACTTTTTTCAGTCAGGGACTTATCACATAGTGCTGACTTGCCTGGAATGCACAAAAATCTGCCTACCACTGCCTTCAATGTATGGGGATTAAAGTTGTATACCACCGTTGTTCAGTTCATCTGTTGATGAATGTTCAGTGGTCATATTTTAGAGACAGTGTCCTGGATAATCCTGGAGATATGATAGTATCCATTCTACAATGGATCTGATGTGGTTACTTATAATTCAAGTAAAGTACTTTTACAACAAAAGAATAGTGCAACAGCTAGTGAGGACGAGACTAAGCAGGCAAAAACAGTTTTCTTCTTCCATGTCTTATATGAGCGACCACAAGAAGATGGAACCTAGCTCTAGGGCCATATTCCAGCTTCAGATAATCTGATTGAAGTTGCTTCCTCACAGATGTCCTCCAGAGTCTGAATTCTAGGTGATTCTGGATGTAGTCAAGCTGAAAAACAAGATTAACCAACACAAAAATATACCCAGAATAGAATATTTTGTTCAAAATAAATTTGCTTTTATAAGCATCGAGAATACAGATTAGTAAAGTATTCCTATAAAAATTCTCTAGTGTCTGGTATGCATTTTCAACTCACTTTTTTGTTGGCCAAGGATGATCAAAAGACATACCCTTAAAACCAATAAGGATGGTAGCTATGGATGGTGGTATACAACTTTAATCCCCATACATTGAAGGCAGTGGTAGGCAGATTTCTATGCATTCTGGGCAAGTCAGGACTATGTGATAAGTCCCTCACTCAACAAAACAAATGGGTTTCAGAAGCAAGGGAGGCAACTCAGTGTTTAAGACTGGTTCTCATGTTTACAGGCAGGAAGACCTGGAAGTGAATCCCCAGCATCCATGTACAAAGCTTTATGAGACTGCTCGTGCCTTCATTGCCATCATTGGTGGACAAAACTAAGTAGATATAGGGAGCTCACTGGGGAACAACAACCCTAACTAGTGCTTTAAGTGTATGGTCCAATCAGATAAACTACTCAATTCCGAAAGACAGTGAGTAATAGGCAAAAGGACCTGAAATCTGGTTATCATCTCTTCATGTGTATATGCAGCTGCATGTACACATTCATGTTTGGTTAGCACTCTCTCTCTCTCTCTCTCTCTCTCTCTCTCTCTCTCTCTCTCTCTCTCTCACACACACACACACACACACACACACACACTACACATTGTAGAGTCTAGGTCAAGTACAAAGGAAAGATCGTGTATCTAGTTACATGTGACTTTTTCTGAAGCTTTACTTATATTTATTTTAAAGTTTATGCTGATGATGAATTACTAATTATGGGCCTATGTTACAGTAAACTTATTATAAGCTACAAATATAAGTGAGTTGTGACTTCAATAAACCTAACCTGCAGGACATAGCTTATTCTCTTAGACCTGTACAGAAGAAATATATTAACCCACAGCTGAGCACAATTAACTTAGGCAAAGCTTGTTTTATGGCTTTGGTACTTCATCCTTCGAATTTTCACAATAGAGAGTTTGATGTATCCTGTACTTACTCAATGCACATATCCTTGAAATACTGGCAACACTGTTCACTGTAAAGTAGGGTGTATACTGAGATACCGAGAGTGGAATGACATTCAGTAGAGCTAGCTATGCCATGTCATAGAGTAGCAGGCCTCGCATAACAAGATCAGGAAAGGAATAAATTCAAGATCTGGAATGTATTGTCCTAAAACCATCATAAGGTAAAAACAAAAATATTTACAATTCTAATCAACAAAGAGCATGTTCTCTTTCCCTAACATGAAAAATACATAAACCTTAAGGCAAATTTTTAAAGCACATAAACCTATATGTCCTGTAAGGTTGACCCTAGTGTAATTAAAATATAACTGAAAAATAAATAAATGAGTCAGTATTATTAGATTATTAAACAAATATCATGAATTGGAATCTTTTTATCAACTTATTTTTCTAAACAAATGGTCTTTCATTTCTTTAGGTAATTAAAAAAGATTTGTTGTTATTTATATGTGTGTGTGTGTGTGTGTGTGTGTGTGTGTGTGTGTGTCTATATAGGTTTTGTTCAGGTTACAGAAATGCTCTCATGGAGCCATTATGGGGTTAGCAAGAAACATGGCTCTAGAGAAATGCCCAGGGATCCACAAGGATGGCCCCAGCTCAGACCCTAAGCAATAGAGGAGAGGGGCCCCAAACTGGCCTTGCCCTATAGTCAGACTGATGAATATCTTAAAAATCACCATAGAACCTTCATCCAGAAACTGATGGAAACAGAGGCAGAGACCCAAACTGGATCACTGGACTGAGCTCCCAAAGTACAACTAAAGAGTGGGAAGAAGGACAATATGAGCAAAGAGGTCAAGACCATGATGGGTACACCCACTGAAAAAGTCTACCTCAGCTAATGGGAGCTCATCAACTCCAGCCGGAGTGGGAAGGAACAAGCATAGGACCAAATTAGACCCTCTGAATGTGGTTTAGAGTTGCATGACTGGGGTAGACTGAGGGGCCACTGGCAGTGGCACCAGAATTTATCCCTACTGCTTATACTGGCTTTTTCGGAACCTATTCTCTTTGGATGGATACCTTGCTCAGCCTAGATATAGTAGAGAGGGCCTTGGACTGTCCCCAAAGCAATGTGCCTTACCCTCTCTAAAGAGTAGATAGGGTGGGCTGGGGGATTTGGAAGGAATGAGAGGAGGGGAGAGAGTGGGAACTTGGATTGGCATGTGTAATAAAAAAAGATAGTTTGCTTTCTTAAAAAAAAAAAAAAGAAATACCCTCAGATGCTAGAAGAGCATGCCAGATCCATTGGAGTTGTAGTTACAGGAGATCTGACCTGTTTAACATTGATCCTAGGTTCTGAATTGAGATATTCTGGGAGAGCAGCAAGTATTCTTAATTGTTTAGTAATTTATCTAATCTCTCCTTTGAAACTTGTGGTCAAAATTAGCTTGGTAAAAACAAAGTGTCCTACTCAGTCTGTTCCATCTATGATGAGTAGTAAAATATTAGAGCTGTATTTCTATTCAAAAATCACAGTAAACTTCCATATGATATTAATATTTTGTCCTCAAGAGTATACAAACATGTATAAAACATACCAGAAATCTAAATATGATTGTTTATAATTTCTTTTATGATTATTAAATGCAATCAAAACTGTGTAATCTTTCATATATATATCCTCCATTTTTCAGAGAATATTCAACAATCTATCCCCTTTTTAATTACCCCCTTTTTAAATAACAATAACCTTGAATCTAATTTCCTTTGTTTAGCTTTTCTCCTGACCTTTATCCATAACAGAATGGAACCAGAACACTAAACAAAGACAAACATCGGGGTGTTGTTTTCTAGGCCTCTTCCTACTGACTGGAGGCACTGATAATATTATGGGAACCCTAAAAAAAATTAGAATTATGGTCGGTTTCTGACTAGCATTCTGTGAGGCTGGATGGTCTCAGCCAGCAGTCTTGAAGCTGTTCTGGGTGTAGAAATCAGAAGAAACTGAAACAGAGGTGCTCTAAAACATTGGATCATCTGGGCTATCTGCTCCTATCAGAGAATATTCAGGGAGTCTTCCTCGATAAACTTTCTTTTTCTTAACCCAGAGTGAATCCAAAGCCTTTCATTTCCTGTGTAAATAAATGCAAAACCTTTCCTCTAAAGTAATATATCTTTGGACTTAAATTTTGAAATCAAGGCGTTTTCTAAATATACAGCAACATTTATAACCAAATGCCTTTGAGCAGCTGTTGCTGCTTCCTCCGCAGTCAAACAATTCAAAGACAGTACAATAACATACAGTACCAAGACTCTCTGTGCATTTTCCAACTTTACATGGAAGCTAAGCCCAGTTGGATGAGAGCTGGGAGTGCTAGTTTTTCTCCCAAATCCAGGTGGCTTGGTATGGGTCCAGCTATGGCCTATGAAGGTAGATAAAAAGCCACAGGCAAATGGCTTTTTCATAAATTTGTACTTCAAAAGTTGGACACCAAATGATGCATGATTCATAAAATCTCACTGACAGATATTAGGATTCAACCTGAAGGCCAGAAATGGAAAACAGCCAGTCACTAGCTCTTACCTCTACCTCAGTCCAAAATCGTCATCTTCCCTCTAGAAATCTAAGAATGAGACTGTGCATATGAGCTGTCTCCTGCCAATTTACATTCCTCTCTAGGGCTGGGATTAAAAGTGTGCAGCAGTGGGATTAAAGGCAGGCATTTCCCAGTTTCTATGGCAAACTTGTATGGTTTACTGGGATTTAAGGTGTGTGTCATTGTAGCTACTGCGGTTAAAAGTGTGGCCAGTTTCCTCCTGGTTTGTAAGGCTTGGCCAGTGTGGCTATTTTACTTTTCTGATCCTCAGTCAAGATTTATTTATTAAAATAGAAATAAAATGCAGCTGCTGCTGCTGCTACTACTACTACTACTACTACTACTACTACTACTACTACTATACACACACACACACACACACACACACACACACACACTCACACTCACATACATACACACACACACAGATTGAGAGAGAGAGAGAGAGAGAGAGAGAGAGTTAAAGTCCCATACCCCTGATGTTGATTATTTCTTGGTTATTCCAATTTCCAGCAAACATACAAATCAAGTTTCTGATTTTTTTTAATCAACAATGCAAAAGTCCTGTAATATGATTTCTTAAAATCATATATCATAAGATTTTAAACATTTTTTCTGGGAATAGTTCCAGTTTGAGGACTTTACAGTTGAGCGTTTTGTCCTGTTAGTTTGTAGTCATTGCTATCTCACAACATGGCGCCTCAGAACTATCTGAACGGAACATATTTTAGAATTTATTTCTTGCAGTGGCAGAAAACTAGAATTTTATTATGGAACATGTTCCTGAAATAAATAAAACTTAACTTATAATAATGATTTTTAAGACCTCTGAGATAGGTAGTCTAGTGGCCGTAGAGCAGACATTCCGCCATATACATGACTTTCACAATTGTCATACTGTTGCCAGTGGGCAATGCAAGTGAAGAAAACAGACCAAAAGGTACATTACACTTTCAATTAAATTGTAAATAATTGTTAAGCTAAAATTTTTGCTTATTGTAAAATTAATTTTGCTGTCACTGTGTCGTGGAAGCTGGAAGGTTAAAGAATATCACATTGCTATTGATAGTCATGTAGTGAACATTGGAAGTTTTTTTTATTGTTTGAGCAACAACCATTGTTTATCTCTTTGAACTCTTCCTACTTCCTTTATCTTAAAGACCTAACATTGACTCCTCCACTCTCAGATAAGCAAAATAATTTATGTTTTATCTATTATGATATACATACTTAAGATCAGTGATAGAGGTATGGTAAGGATTGAAGAAGTTCCCTAATAAGAACATGGTAATATAAGGTAGATTACTTTGGTCTTTTCATGGAACCTTGTTAGAGCATGAAAAAAATCAGCTTGTGCCCAGTCTATGATGGAAGCTGAAATTTCCCACACTCTAGCAATGCCAGCTAAATATCTTCAAGTAAGCTTGATGGAATTATCTTCATAAAGTGACAAAATACAACTTAAAGTGCAATATCCACACCTGTCAAAACTAAAATTAAAATGTTTTTCCAGTTGCAAATACTGTGCTGAATGTTTTAAAGATTCTATTTTTTAATTTTGAATCTGTCCTTGTGGTACTTTAAATAGGTACAGCCACCATAGACCCATATGTTTAAATGCTGGGCCCTTAGGGAGTGGCTTTTTTAGGAGATGTGGTCTATCTGGAGTAGGTGTGGCCTTTTTGAATAACGTATCACTGTGGAAAGGCTTTGAAGTCTTATTTGCTGAAGTCATGCTCACTGTGAAGGTCCCTCACTACTGCTTCTGATTATTATATAGAACTTCCAGCTCCTGTTCCAGCACCATGTTTGCTTACATGTCACAATACCCCCACATCATGATAATGGAGTAAAACCTCTGAAACTGTGCGAAATCCCCAATTAAATGTTCATCTTTATAAGCATTGCTGTGGTCATTGTGTCTCTAGAAAGAAATAGAAACCCTATAACAGTCTTAGTTAGGATTACTAATGCTATGATGAAACATTATGACCAAAGTAATTTGGCAAGGAAAAGGTTTATTTGACTTATACTTTGACATTACTTTTCATCATCAAAAAAAGTAAACACAGGAACACAAACAGGACTGGAATCTGAAGACGAGAGCTCATAGCTCATGGAAGATTGCCACACAGAGGCTTGCACATCATGCCTTCCTTGCTTAACCTCCTTTCTATTCAACACAAGACCACCCATGATGGAATGCCTTCCCCCTCCCATCTTTCACCAATTAAGAAAATGGTATACTGGCTTGTGTACAGCCTGATCTTTTGTGAAAATATTCTCAATTAAGGTTTCCTCCACTCAGAAGAACACCATGTGGTAAATTGACATGAATGTAGACATCACAGTTTTGTTTTTATTTTTTATGGATAATTTTGGATACTGAGTAACTATTAAACCAGACCATGCTGCTCATCTACTGAAATACTGTGGAGGTGGAAGCATTGAAATCCCTCTGCCTATCAACCAGTTGATAAGAGTAGAATGAACATCAGACGCTCTTTTTCCTTCTTTCATTTTTTATGTTTTTTTAAAGCAAATTTTTACCTTCATCTGAATCAATATTTATCAGTAAAAGAGTGAATTAAAGTAGCTTAATGGTCTGTTGACCTACATTGTATCTCTTTTTATTAAGGAATCTAATAGATGAAACTGATTATGTATGTGCTGTCAAAATAAATTTCAACTAATGCTCAAATAAGAGTCCTTAACAGCATAATTTGTCTCACAAACTTAATCCTAGATATGCATAATGGTTGGAGTATTCGTATATGTTAACTAATTGACTTTACAGAGCTAAACTAATCTGCTATACATTAATGACAGGAGTAATTTTTATAAAACTACTGAAGTCATCAGCCTACACCATCATCCTCCATGAAGTTTCCTGTTAAAGTAAAAATGTCTACACATCCCAGGTCTAGAGTCCTAGGTTTCGGTGCTGTTTTGAATAATCTCCATATCTCCAAAAACGTTGTTTTTGTCTGTTTGTTTTTTAATTTTATTTATTTTAAAAAGAATACAAACTCTCATTTTCATTTTATATACCAATCCCAGTTCCCACTCCCTCCTCCTATTCCCTACACCTTTTCACCCACCCCATCTCCCATTCACTCCTCAGAGAGGATAAGGCACATTGCTTTGGGACAGTCAAATCCCCTCCCTACTATATCTAGGCTGAGCAAAGTATCCATCCAAAGATAATGGGTTCCCCAAAAGCCAGTACAATCAGTAGGGATAAATTCTGTTGCCACTGCCAGTGGACCCACAGTCAATCGAGCCATAAAACTGTCATCAACATTCAATAATCAACTTCATATGGAAAAACAAATAAATAAACAAAAAAACAGGATAGCCAAAACAGTCCCGTACAATAAACGAACTCTGGAGGCATCACCATCCCTGACCTCAAGCTCTATTATAGAATTGCAGTAATGAAAACAGCTTGGTATTGGCATAAAAACAGACAGATTGACCAATAGAATCAAACTGAAGATCCAATATTAATACACACAGCTATGAATACCTTATTTTTGACAAAGGAGCTAATATTATATTATGGAAAAAAGAAAGCATTTCAACAAATGGAACTGGAATAACTGATGTCAACATGTAGAAGAAAGCAAATAGATCCATATCTATCCCCTTGAAAAAAACTCAAGTCCAAATAGATTAAAGACCTCAATATAAATCTCACAACATTGAACCTGATAGAAGAGAAAGTGGGAAGAAGCCTTCAATGCATGGACACAGGGATCACTTCCTAACTATAACACCAGTAACACAGACACTGAGAGAAACAATAAATAAATGGGATCTCCTGAAAATGATCAGCTTCCATAAAGCAAAGGACACAGTCAATAATACAAAAAAGCAGCCTTTTGAGTGGGAAAAGATCTTCACCAACTCCATATAGCCAAATTGTGACCAGAAACTGACTTATCTTTTCCCCTTTCCGTGAAGCTGCAGCTTCCATAGTGTCTTCCCCATGGAGAATGCAATCGTATTTTCTAAATTATGTTCTACAATCAACTCAAGCTAACTTGTCAGGGATTCTGTCACAGTAACAAACTATTAATACTAGAAAAAGGGTTCTATCTACCTTTATATTTACAGTTTAAAGGAACAAATTTTAAGTCTCTGAACACAATCGGTTTTCAATGGAATTAAATAAATTTCTTGGAGAAAAGAAATCTTAAAAATCAAAATTCATGAAGCAGGAGAGATAAATTGTTAAAGACAGCACAGTGCACTATCAGATGGTGAGAGTTCAGACCTCACCCACAGGGAGTGGCTCAAAAACAGTTGTAACTTCAACTTCAATGCATTCTGAACCATTTTCTGGACTTCACTGACACCCTCCATCACACATGCACATGCATAAAGATACATACCATAAGAAAAAAATTAAAATTATATTTGTGAGACAAGCACTCTAATAAAAGTCTGGACATAGAGGTGCCTTATTTTCATTTTAAAAGGACTTTTATTTTTATTCATTTATTTTTTTAATTACCCATTGTCTTAAATGGTTTCTATTGCTGTGAAGAGACACAACAAGGACCATACCAACTCTTAGTATACAAAATAGCATTCAATTGGGGCTGACTTACAGGTTCAAAGGTTTATCCTTTATCATCATAATAAGAAGCATGGCAGAATGCAGGCAGACTTTGTGTTCTAGAGGGAGCTACATCTAGATAGACAGGAAGCAGGAAGAGACATCAACATTGAAACCTCAAAACCTATTCCCTCTTCCTTCAACAATGTAACTCCTACTCCTATAAGGCCACACCTCCTAATAGTGCTAGTGCCACTCCCTGATATCCAAACACTCAAATCCATGATTCTACATGTGCCATTCCTTTTCAAACCACCAAACTTTCTATGAATATCTTCATATATGTGTGTGTGCATATATATGTTTATTTATGGATATATACAAATATGCATTTTATATATATACATATAAAGTACATTGGTAGTGATTAATATGATATCTTCATTGTTGTCATTTTAGTGATAAAAACACATTTACTCTGTTGGTGTGTTTTGAAGATAAACTTTCATATCCAAAGAAAAATTTCCTGATTATCAGTAATACAATACAGTGATAACAATGAAAAATATATATTTTTTTCTGTTCTGTTGAACAGGGTAATCTGCTTTTGCCTCTCAAAAATTGTTTTACTAATGTGGTAAGTATATTTTCATCCAGGGGTTCCTATTAATTCCTTTTTATATAATAAAATAAGTTTTACCATTAACTTTCACATATGAATTTTCTAACAAATATTTAATCAATCTGATAACTGTAAGTCATGTTATTAAAAAGTCATTGAAACTCTAGTAATAGAACGTCTTTCTCATGATAATAATAATTAAAGTTTTAAATATGAGATTTGGTAATTTTATCAGGATGTAAGTATTCCATTTTCTACTTATAACTGCAGTATAGACAGTGTTCTTCAATTTCTTTGACTGCATACCACTTAGAAAATCAAATATTACAGGACTTTATCGTTCTGGGGATTTTTGATTTAACAAATATGTGTTGACTATTATTTGAATCCTATAACATCTATACCAGCTGCTGTATTATAAACCTTCTTTGAAATGCTGTTGCTTCCTGATTCTGTTCAGTCTATGTGGAGACTATAAACAAAGAATTATTTTAACAGACAAGACAAAGAATGGAAATTTCACAAAAACTCTTATAACATTTTTCTCTTTTGGTATCTTGAAAAAATATTTAAACACATATGGGGTAATATGAAGTAAGGAAAACTGAAGAATAGAAGACTTATTTTCAAATGAAAAGAACATATCTGTGGTAGTAATTATTTCAAGGGAAGGTTCTGCACAATCTAGACTGCACATTCTCTCTGTTCTGAGTTTATCAGTATATATCTTCTGTAATCTAGGTTAGCTTTGGATGGAGCATAAGAACCTGGTTATTGCATTTGCTTTCTGTATGGGATAGAAAAAAGAAAAAGTTTGACAAATCTATACTATAAAACACAAATAACGTCCTTTAAGATGTTTTCCAAAATTTCCTTTGAAGTTTTGCCACTGTTAAATCACAAAATTTTGTCACATGGTTACAGTGAATATGATGAGGGGTGAAAGTAATTTGTTTGAGTTGGAAAGCATTAGGTGAGCAAATATTAATAGACCAGGAAAACACCTATTTTAGTATGACACAGGAAGAAACTAACAACCCACAAAATAATAAGGAATGATCATGTCTGTGGTCATGCATTGTTACAATGTTCAAATGCTTCCACCTGGAATTGGAAATAGCTGGCTAGGTTATTCCTTGTTTGTTTGCTTATTTGAAACTACATGTGTTGCTGTTCATTCTGCTTGAAAATTAAAAAGAAAGCCAATGTCTTCCTAATAAAATCATTTGTCACTAGAGGATTCTGAACTACAACTACGTCAGTATGATTAAGAGGGCTCATCCTAAATTGAAAGCGATTCTGTCCCAGGCTACATTCTCTCATGTGTACATGGAAGTTGCACTTCAAACTGTCAACACTGACACACAGCTCTGGGAAACAAGAAGTCATGATTTGAATCAACATAAAATTTATTGATAGATAAATTAAAACTTCAAATACTAAAATTCATTTTTAAAACTTTCTTACCATTAAAGTAGAGAAAACAAAACATTTGGGAAGTGAACATCTTTTCTAATAAACGGTAAAATAAATTATGTCTTGAAATCTTCATAAAAAGTTTATGGGCCACATATAGGTTGTTAATCAAATTGTGGAAAACTAAATTTAATAGCATATGTAAATTAATATTTGCCAAAATGGATAGAAAGAGTTACCAACAGCAATGAGTCAATTCCTGGGTGTCAGAGATTTCTGGTTCTATTTTTTATTTCAATTTTTAAAAATTCAGGTAAAGTGCTTGAGGGAATGCAATAAAAACCATATCTAAGCTTCTAGGGATACTTATAAGCCATAAAATGCGATTGCCTACTGGCCACAGGCAGTATCAGGAGTATTTGAAAACAGTTCTTCCATAAAGATTTATGTATTGCCCTTATTAACAAATGTTTTGTGTATTGGAAAATGCTGTTTGCAAGTTTTATTTACAGTTTTTCATAGTGTTTATATTAAAGTTTCAGATTTCTAATGTAAGTAATTAAATTGAATGACGATTTCTATGAATCCATAACTGAAGATAAAAATTTGCCACATAATAATTTTGTGTATTCCAAAATATTTCTGCAGCGTTTCCACATTTACTAATATGACATTAGCATCAATAGCTATAAATAGTGAAAACTTGTTATATGTGAGTAATATTTTCAGATTACATCGAGAGAATATCATAGATATATGGTGTACACTCTGTTCCACATTTTAAATGAAATGTTAAGTCAGTCTATAAAGGACTTTGCTTACGTATTTTATAAAACATTTCCATTAAATGAAAACATTCAGAAGTAGCATACACCATAGTGAGTCAGCCAAACACATTAGACTAGATAAATGAGCGAGTGTGTAAAACATGTTCTAGGTAACTTTTAATGCAAGTTCTATGAAGCCTAGGAAAAATCACTCACAGCAAAATTAGAATCTCCATGGCTGCAGGAACAAGATCTCTACAAGGAAAATGGCCATAAAGATTTTAGCAGAAATAGAGGTTATTCCATGGGAGCTGAGTCCTAGACAAATAATACAGAGGACTCCAGAATAGTGAGAGATAGAGAAAAATAGTCTTTCTTGAGGAACCCAGGTGCTTTACAATACCAAGTGTTCCACCTCGATTTAATAAATATCCAAGTAAGATTATGCAGACTGAGCCGATTCTACTCATATAAATTCTTAAAACACACACACACACAAATGCAAACACACATCACCAATTAAAAATAAAAGTTATGAATTTGAGAGAAATAGAAAGTCTGTATCAGAGGGATTGGAGGGGAAAGGGAGGGAGAATATCATGTAATTACATTTAGTATCAAAAATTTTGTTTTAAAGGTCTAAAGGACTAGAGATGGCTTCAGGTTTAGTAGGAACTGGTGATCTTTCAGAGGACCCACGTTTTTTCCCAAAGCTGATAGCATATGGCTTATAAATACCCATTAACTCCTTCTCCTGAGGGATCAGATGCCCTTTTCCAGCATCTGCAGGTACCATGAACATATATGAACAGACATAACTATACACATACACTTAAATAAAACAAACCTTTTGTAAGTATATGAAAATCCTATGAAATTACAGGAAAACATTAACATTTTTAATGAAATGATTAAATGTTTTAGACATAAATATGTATTTTGTCATTATCAATAATGTCTGAAACAAAATTCATCGATGTTATAAAATATTTCTGACTTTTTCAATTAAAGAAGTGCTAAATTTTATTTTAAAATAAGTTAACATGCATTTATTCCTAAGATTTTATAATATATTTAAAAGTATTTATTTTTGAATAATATTTTTACTAATTATTTAAAAATTTAATAGAAAATATTTTGATCCAATTCACCTATACTCTCCGAAGACCACCAAGATCCTCCATACCCTATAGAAGCATTTATGTGTCTTTATTTTTATAGACCAACCAAGTAGAATTTGTGCTGTCATATACTTTAAGGAACTCTGAAGCATGATTGGTACTCTACCAGAGTCAGATGTTTAAAGAAAATTGTTTCTCCTTTGCCTTGCAGCTATTCTTTATCAACAATCCTACGTTTTCCTTTCTAAACTTAAAAATTATCATATAAGTAATGAAATTTGAGTAAGTTACAAGTTCCACTCCACCCTCAAATCCTCCTATTTCCCACAACCTCAGAAGAACTGTGAAACACAGGCTGCAACAACATAGAGAGGACCAAGAAAGGAACTCTACAAGCATAGCCTGTGGCTGCACAGCGAAGACCAAGAAAGGAACTCTGAAGAACAGTCTGCAACTGCACGGAGGATAACAAGAGAATGGACCAAGAGAATGGGTCAAGAGATACCTCAGAGGCTCCCTGAGACAAAAACAGCAACAGTACAGAGCAGATCAATAAACATTCCCGAAGACACAGACAGCAACTGCAAGGATTTGATCAAGAGGCATAGACACTGTTGGCACCAAGTGGAAGAAGAGACGAGTAGGCACCAATCCAAGAATTCATTCAACAACCTAAAATACAACATGGTAACACCAGAACCCAATGCTCCTACAACAGGAAGACTTGATCATCCTATATCAGAAGAAGCAAAGGAAAACAATTTTAAATGCAACTTTATGATGATGACAGAGACCTTTAAATAGGAAATGAAAAATTCCCTTAAGGAAATGGAGGAAAAGACAGACAATAAATTGAAAGAAATCCATAAATATCTTAAAGAAAACCAAGAAAAAACAAACAGGTGAAGCAAACAGTACAAAACCTAAGAGCTAAAATAGAGGCAATAAAGAAACCAGAAACTGAGGGAATTTGGGAAATGAAAAACCTTGTTAAAACAATTGAAGCTACAGATGCAAATATAACCAACAGAATACCAGAGTGGAAGAGAGAATCTTAGGTGTTGAAAATACGATAGAGGAAATAGATTCATCTGTCAAAAAAAAAATGTCAAATCCAACAAATTCTTAACAAAAAACACCCAGGAAATTTGTGATACCATGAAAAGACCAAACTTAAGAATACCAGGAATAGAAGAAGGAGAACTCCAGATCAAAGGTAAAGAAAATATACTCAACAAAATCACAGAAGAAAACTTTACCAACCTAAAAAAGATATCCCTATGAAGGTATTAGAAGCTTACAGAACTACAAATAGACTGGACCAAAAAAGAAGTCCCCTCACCATAAAATAATTAAAAGGCAAAACAAATAATATAAATAAAGAATATTAAGAGCTGAAAAGGAAGAGGGTCAAGTAACATATAAAGGAAGATCTATCAGAGTTACACCTGACCTCTCAATGGAAACCTTGAAAGCCAGAAGGTCCTGGGCAGATGTGCTGCAGACACTAGGAAACTACATATGCAAATCTAGACTACTATACCCAGCAAAGATCTCAATCATCATCAATGGAGAAAACAAGATATTCCATGACAAAACCAGATTTAAACAATGCACATCCACAAATCCAGCCTTAGAGAAAGTACTAAAAGGTAAACTCCAACACAAGGAATCTAGCTGTACCCACAAAAACACAGGCAACAGATAATCTCACACAAACAAACCACAAAGAAGGGCAACACACACTACCACCAAAATATAACAGGAACTAACAATCACTGGTCATTAATATCTCTTAATATCAAAGGACTCCATGCACCTATGAAAGGACACAGGCTAAGAAAATATATAAAAAAGCAGAAGCCATCCTTCTGCTGTATACAAGAACCACAGCTCACCCTCAGCCTCAGAGTAAAGGGTTGGGAAAAGATTTTCCAATCGAATGGACCTAAGAAACAAGTGGGTGTAGCTATCCTAATATCTACGAAAATAGACTTGAAACTAAAATCAATCAGAAGAAATGGAGAAGGACATTTTATAATCATAAGAGTAACAATCAGTCAGGATGAAGTCTCAATCCTGAACATCTATGCCCCAAATAAAAGAGCACCACATAAGTAAAAAAAAAAAATACTAAATCTTAAATCACATATCAAACCCCATACACTAGTAATAGAGATTTCAACACCCTACTCTTCTCAATGGACGGGCCAACCAGACAGAAACTTAACAGAGAAATAAGAGAACTAACAGATGTCATGACTCAAAAGGATTTAACCTACATCTATAGAACATTCTACCCAAACACAAAACAATATACATTCTTCTCCCATCATAGAACTCCATCATAGCACCCCATCATACAACCTTCTCTAAAATTGACCACATACTCATTAAAAAGCAAACCTCAACAGATACAAAAAAAAATTGGAGTAATCCCCTGTATCTTATTGGATCACCATGGTTTAAAGTTAGAATTTTACAAAAACACTAATTGCAGAAATACTACAAACTCATGGAAATTGAACAGTACACTATTGAACCACCCCTGCGACAAGGAAGAAATTAGGAAAGAAATTCAAGACTTTCTAGAATTCAACAAAAATGAAGTCATAACATACCCAAACTTATGGGATAATATGAAAGCAGTGCCCAGAGGAAAGTTTATAAAATTAAGTGCCTACATAAAGAAACTGGGACAAAAATCTCAAAATAGTGACTTAACAGCATACCTGAATGCTCTAGAACAAAAAGAAGTAGACTCCCCCAGAGGAATAGAAGACAGGAAATAATCAAATTGAGGGTTGAAATCAATAAAATAAAAACAAAGAGAACAACAAAGGATCAATGAAACAAAGAGCTGTTTCTTTGAGAAAATCAACAAGATAGACAAACCTTTACTGAGACTAATCAAAGAAAAAAGAGAAAACACCCAAATTAACAAACTCAGAAATGAAAATGGGGACATAGCAACAGAAACTGAGGAAATTCAGAGAATCATTAGATCATACTCCACAAATTTGAAAATGTAAAATAAATGGACGATTTTCTGGATAGGTACCACATACAAATATTAAATCAAGACTGGTGAACAATTTAATCAGAGCTATAATCTGCAAGGAAATAGAAACAGTTATCAAAATTCCCAAAGTAAAAAAAAGCTCAGGGCCAGATTGTTCAGTGGAGAATTCTACCAGAACTTGGAGAAGAAGCTAATACCTATACTCCTCAAAGTATTCCACATAATAGAATCAGAATTAATATTGAAAAACTATTTTTATGAGCTACAGTTACCCTGATAGAAAATCCACACAAAGACTCAATCAAGAAATAGAATTACAAACCAATTTCACTCATGAACACTGATGCAAAATACTCAACAAAATACTGGCTAACTGAATCTAAGAAGACATCAAATAATCATACAACACGATCTAGCCGTGTTCATCCAAGAGATGCAGGCATGGTTCAACATCTGAAAATCTATTGATGTAATCCACAATATAAATAAACTGAAAGAAAAAAAACATATTATCATCTCATTAGATGCTGAGAAAGCATTCTATAAAATCTATTACCCCTTAGGGATAAAGGTCTAGAAGAGGTCAAGGATACAAGGAATGTAACTAATCATAATAAAAGAAATATGCAGCAAGCCAAAATCCAACATCAAATTAAGTGGAGAAAAACTCAAAGCAATTCCACTAAAATCAGGAACAAGATAAGACACTCTAACCATATCTATTAGACATAGTTCTTACATCCTAACTAGACCAAAAAGACAACAAAAGATAATCAAGGGAATACAGTTTGGAAAGGAAGAAGTCAAACTTTTGCTCTTTGCAGATTATATGATAGTATACATAAGTGATCCCTGAAACTCTATTGGAGAACTCCTCCTGCTGATAAATATCTTCAGTAATGTGAAAGGATATAAGATGAACTATAAAAAAGTATCCCTCCTATATACAAATGATAAAGAAGCTGAGAAAGAAATCAGAAAAATATTCTGATTCAAAATAGAAACAAATAACATAAAATATCTTGGAGTAACCTAACTAAGGAAATGAGAAACCTATACCACAAGAACTTTAAGTCTTTGAAGGAAGAAATTAAAGAAGATAAAAGAAAATGGAAAGATCTCCCATGCTCTTGGATAGGGAGGATCAACATAGTAAAAATGGCAATCCTACCAAAAGCAATCTATAGATTCAATGCAATCCCCATCAAAATCCCAACACAATTCTTTACAGGCCTTGGAAGAACAATAATCAACTTCATATGGAAAAACAAAAAACCCAGAATAGCCAAAACAAAACTGTACAATAAAGGAACTTTCAGAGGCATCACCATCACTGACACCAAGCTCTATTATATTACTACAATAATGAAACAGCTTGGTATTGGCATAAAAACAGAAAGGTGGACCAATGCAATCAAAACAAAGATGCAGATATTAATCCACACAAGTATGAACACTTGATATTTGACAAGGGAGCTAAAAATATACAATCGAAAAAATCATCTTCAACAAATGGTATTGGCATAACTGGATGTACACATGTAGAAGAATGCAAATAAATTCATATCTATCTGCACAAAACTCAAGTTCAAATGGATTTTAGATTTCAATATAAATCTAACATTGAACCTGATAGAGGAGAAAGTGGAATGTAGCCTTCAATGAATGGGAACAGAAGACCACTTCTTAAATACAACACCAGTATCACAGACACTGAGAGCAACAATAAATAAATGGGACCTCCTGAAATTGAGAAGATTCCGTAAAGCAGAGGACACAGTCAATAAGACAAAAGGGCAGCCTACTGAATGGGAAAAGATCTTCACCAACCCCACATCAGCCAGAGGTTTGATCTCCAAAATATATAAAGAACTCAAGAAATTAGAGATCAAAATACATAATAATACAATTAATAAATGGGCATGGATCTAAACAGAGAATTCTCAACAGAAGAAACTCAAATGGCTGAAAGACCATTAAGAAAATGTTCATCATCCATAGCCAACAGGAAACTTCAAATCAAAACGACTCTGAGATACCATCTTACAAATATCAGAATAGCTAAGATCAAAAATAATGACAGCTTATGCAAGAGAGGATACAGAGTAATTTGCTGGTGGGAATGAAAACTTACACAACCACTCTGGAAATCAGTATGAAGGTTTCACAGAAAATTGGAAATCAGCCTACATCATGATCAGCACTACCACTCTGGATGCTCAGTCATGCTACAAGGACATTTATTTGTTCAACTATGTTCATAGCAGCATTATTTGTAATAGCCCAAACCTGGAAACAACCTAGATGCCCTTTAACTGAAGAACAGATAAAGAAAATGTGGCACATTTACACAATGTAGTACTACTCAGCGGTAAAATCTATATCTTGGAGTTTGCCTGTATATGTATGGAACTAAATATAACCATCCTGAGTGAGGTAACCCAGGTCCAGAAAGATGAGCATGGTATGTACTCACTCATAAGTGAGTACTAGCTATAAAGCAGAGGATAAGGAGCCTATAGTTCATGACCCCATAGAAGCTAAGTAAGAAGGAGAACCCTAAGAGAACATATAGAGAACTCTTGGAATGGGGAAATAGAGAAGTTCTTCTGAAAAATTTGGGAGCATGGGTGTGAGGGAAAGGGATAGTTGAAGTGGATGAGGAGGGGAGAAAGTGAGGAGGAAGGAGAACTTGAGGAAATGGATAGTCAAGATAGGAGAAGAACAGAGATGGAGAGCAAGCAAAGAGATATCTTGATTGAGGGAGTCATTATGGGACTAGCAAAAAACCTGGCACTAGAGAAATTCCCAGGAATCCACAAGGATGACCCCAGCTAAGACCCTAAGCCATAATGGAGAGGGTGCCTGAACTGGCTTTGAGTGTAGTAAGATTGATGACTATCTTAAATGTTACCAATGAACCTTCATCCAGCAACTAAAGGAAGTAGAGTCAGAGATCCACAGTGAAACCATGGATTTAGCTCCCAAAGTCCAGTCAAACAGTGGGAGGAATGAGAATATGAACAAAGATTCTGATGGAGGATACTCATTGAAACAGTTTTGTGAGCTAATGGGAGCTCACCAACTCCAGCAGGACTGGGAAGGATCGAGCATAGGACCAAACTAGGCCCTCTGAAAGTGAGTGACAGTTGTATGGTTGAGCAGACTCCAATGCCATTGCATGTGGGACAAGGATTTACCCCTACTGCTTGTATTGGCTTTTTGGAACCCATTCCCTTTGGAAGGATACCTTACTCCGCACAGACATATTAGGGAGAGTCTTGGTCCTTTTTCAAAGCAACATGCCTTACCCATTCTGAGGAGTTTATAGGGGGTGGAATGGGGGGATGTGGGAAAAAATGTGAGGATGGGATGGACTGTGAACTGGGATTAGTAGTAAAATAAAAAATATTTAATTTATTTTTAATTAAAATAAAATTAAATGAAACTTGTTTTTCAATCCACTTGTAAATTTGCTTAAATATTGATAAAATGTCATTACATTAAAAAATTATTTAAAATGAAACAATTCAAATTTATGAGTAAAGTACTCATAATTATATTAATGTTAATTGATTTTTTAACTTTATTTTATCATACTTGTTTTACCAGGTTGATTTTGTGTATTACTAACATATGTTTTGGTTTTTTGCTGATATTTTCAATATAACATATTATAGTATGATTATTTTAATCTTTTATATTCTTATTGTGGCTGAAATATATGATATATCCAGGAAATAAAAATTTTGTGACATAATAATTTCTATGCTATCAACCAGAAACCTAGCCACTGTGCCAGCCCCAAATCCTTCATTTTCATTTGTTTACTACCAGCAAGATATCCTACAGCAATGGTGGCATAAATCTTGTGCGATAGTCCAACAAAAGCTGATCTGACTTAAGAATCACTCCACAAAATAGAATTTGTAGTGCTTGGGTGACCCAGAATCTTAGATAAGCTAGCCCAGGGACTTAGGGCAAAACCAAATAGGACAGGTAAAAAATAGAGACAGAGAGAAAGAAAGAAAGAGGAAGGAAGGGAGGGAGGAAGGGACTGAGGGAGGGAGGGAGAGAGGAAGATAATTAAAAAAATCACTGCTAATGATATTCTGCTATATTCAATGATCAGTGCCTTCTTCAATTCTCATCCAAGAAGCATCCTCCTGCAACAAATGGGAGAAATATAGAGGCCTTGGAACACTCAACCCTAAACATGATATCTCCATCAAATCCCCTTCTTTGGAGCTCAGGAACCCAGTCAAAGAGGAAGAAAGAATGTAACTGGCAATATGTATATGGAATACCAAGAAAACAAGGCTTTTTAAATCAACAAGAAAATCCTATATGAACTCACAGAGACCAAAGTAGCATGCATAGATCTGTACTAGGTTCTCTGCTCTTCTATCATGGCTTCTAGATTATTTTCTTATGGGATTCTTTAGCATTCAAATGAGCTTCTTAGACTCTTGTGCTTTCTCTCATGGTTCTTTTCCTTCTGTTAGTCTTTCTCTCCTAACTTTGGTGTGAGAGTAGTTGTTTTATTGTGGCTTACTTTGTTTTTCTTTTTTTTTTAATAATCACAGAAAAATGAATGCAAACATAGCCACTAGCATAAATGTTAACAACTGAACACACATTTATACTTGTTGGGAAATAAGAATTAAGTTTTCCTCAGTGGGATTATAGTGGGTTACCAAACAAGGGAATGTCTTATATTAAAGAGTAGTTGACCAACAAATAACTGACTATACAGATATTCCTATGTGCACCTTTACTTGGTTACATTTTAACGTTTTGTTTTTGTTCCTTTGGTTAATTTTCATTTTTTATTTTGTGATGCTGTATTTTGTATTCTAGGTTTTAGGCAAATGGAAAGAGGGGCAAATATGATGAAGAGGTATTATAATTTAAAAACTTTTAAAGTTTCAAAGTTTTTAAAATATAATATAAAACACAGAAAGTATAATATATTAATTATTTACATGAAATGAAAATTATAAATCACAAAGCAAATATATAAAACTTAAACCCTAATTCAGTGAGCTCTATTTATCTTTTTATGTGCAGAATTTAAAACTTTTTTTATTAAAAAGTATGCTGTGCTTGAAATTATTAAATAATATTTTGAAGCGTATTACTGGATATTTGCGTTGATTTTTTTCATCAGGATATTTCTTTTCTTACCATATTAGCATTTTTATAGTAAGCAAAGAATTTTATTTTTTAGCTTAAAATTAGCATAGTGGCTTGTGTCTGTTAGTTATTTGTCTGGAGTGTACAGGAGACGTTTTTGGTGATATTTTGATTGTGTTATGACAAATAAAACTATTTGGAGTTAGGTATCAGGGTAAGAACCTTAAAGATTAGAAAAGGAGGGAGCAGCCAGCAGCCACCACTCACCTCTACCTTTCATCAGTTTGAAAAAGCCAAGATCCTTTTTCCGCTCCACCTTACAACAGTTTGTCTCCTATTTGTCTACAGTCTTCCAAGTCTGTATGGTTAATTTAGGCCACTTAGTGGTGACCTCCACCCTTGGACTCCAAGGAAGCTTTATTTGTCAGAACAAATCAAAAGATCACACAACAATTCCTCCTTTTTGTCTAAATAAAAAGCAAAGGTTTTAGCTAACGAAGGAAAACTATACGCAAGTGCAGTAACTATATGCAAATATATACAGGCAAGAATTACATTAACAATATCCAGTCCATTGGCATTGGACAAATTCAGAGAAAATACTCCATATCTTTCCTATCTTGGTAAGTCTAAGTTTTCTACATAATTCACCTTCTATCCTAACTTGCATTACCAACCCAAAATTATCTTTTTATGGCTCTCAACCTTATACATGTTTGAGATCTTTTCTCAGTAGAAGCCCCAGAGCTGAATCTTCTCAATGCCTTAATCCCACACCTTCCTGTGCCTGTATTAGAGATCTGCACCGCTAGCTAAGGTCTAATTCATTTGCATCTGTATTGTGCAAATAAACTTCTGAATGATAAAGGACACATTGAGTGAAACACATTAACTTTGATTAACCTATGGTGAAATGATGTGGCTAACATAATGATTGAAATCCATCAACAATTTAGCAAATGTAGAAGTTTGTGTCTATACTTCATCATTCAAACTTGAAGGTCTATTTTTTAAAAGGATTTTCCTTAAGGATACATAGCATGTTGGAAAAGAGTCATTTGCTTAAAAAATAACAAAGCACATATAGTTGTTAAGCAGATAATAACTAACGCCTATGCAGTGGACAACCTGCCTATCAACCATTGTCCTAATGACCACACAGTCGCTTGATAATCTTCCTTGTACTAACATCTAAATAATGTGCCTCTATAAAACTACAAAGGTTTAGGAGGAAAAACAATGAAAAAGGACAATAGAATTTTCATACCTTTTTCATCAGTTTGAATCAACTTGAAGTTTGTGACACAAACCCATTGCTGATGAATGTTGAATTGAATGAGAAAAGATAATAATGAGAAGACATAAAACTATCCATTTTTCTCAGAAAATAAGATCGGACAGAATAATATATTTTAAATAATAGTACATTGCTATATACATAAAAGTATAGGTATTTTTTAAGTATATATTCTTATAATGCATTCTTAACACTTGCATGCTTAAATTAATATTTCGGGCAACATTTGAAAAACTATGGCCTTATTTTCTTTTGAAATTTGTTAGAATATTGTTTAAGATAGAATATGAATTATCTGTAAACCAAAACTTTATTAACAGTGTTATTATAGGATGGGAATGAATAAGGAAACTGAATAAAATTTACACACAATAGAAAATGGTGACAAAACAAAAGTGAATTCTCTACCCTCTATCAAATTATCTATGGTCTCATAAAGGAAACCGTGAATTCTAACTTGACATTCTCAGGAGCCAGAACAAAAGTCCTTGTTTCTAGTATCCCAAGCTTTGATGAAATGAAAGTTCAATGATGGCAGAAAGAGCTTTTATTCCAATGAAGCAACACAGGAAGAAAAGGTAGAGGTCAAACTATGTAAAATTGGTCTTTTAGTTGGCACCACAGTTTACTGTAACGTTTTCCACGACTCTAGTCAAAGACTCTTAGCTTGGCTGTGTTCTTGTTTAAATTATGTTGATATATCAACTAAGGATCTGCCAGATAGAAATTTGTTCATCTATTGAAGGCCACTGTTCCTTAGGGTATAGTTACAGTTCTTGGTCTTTATATTTTCATCATTAAGGACTATTTTACCTGAGTCTTAAAGTGAGAGACTATACAGGGAAATAACTTAGGAGAGCTCAAAATTAAGGAAAGAAAAGAAGACTGAGTCAGAACCAAATGGAATTTATCTAGGTCAGTGTCTGGTATCCTTTCAGTGTCTGTACTTAGAAACAATTTTATGGTTTAACAAAAATAGACAATATCACTTTACATCATGGATTTTATAGATAATAGAGATATGTATTATACTGTCTTATTGTTTTCAGTTTTTGTGCAAGGCAAAAGAACTTTTCAGCTGAAATAAAGATATAAATAATTGTAATTTTAAAGATACCACAGAAAATATATTTTCTTTTTTCTGTTGTTTCTATTGAGCTATAATTTTTCTTCACTCCTCTCCATTTCTCTCTCCTGTCCTTCTACACCATCCCATGAGCCCCATGCTCCCAATTTACTCAGGAGATCTTTCCTTTTTCTACTTCCCATGTAGATTAAATCCATGTATGTGTCTCTTAGAGTCCTCTTTGTTGTCTAGGTTCTCTGGGATTGTGAATTGTTGGCTGGTTTTTCTTTGCTTTATGTCTAAATGTCACTTATGAGTGAGTACATATGATAATTGTCTTTGTCACTCAATATGATGTTTTCTAGATCCATCTATTTGCCTGCAAAATCTAAAGATGTCATTATTTTTTTCTGCTGTGCAGTACTTCAGTGTATAAATGTACCACACCATCTTTATCCATTCGTTGGTTGAGTAGCATGTAGGTTGTTTCCAGTTTCAGACAATGACAAATAATGTTGCTATGAACATAGTTGAGCACATATCCTTGTGGTATGATTGAGCATCCTTTGGGTATATACTCATAAGTGGTATTGCTAAGTCTTATGGTACATTAGTACTTGGATGGGAGAAAATAAATTTTATAAAATATTTAACACTGAATTTTTTCAAGAAACTTAATTAAGAGTTATTTCCTGGCTTAAAGTCAGTGTATTTTGAATTTCCACATAAGACAGAAAAGTCCCAGAAAGTGTTAGTTATTAATCTTTTTTATGCCATGCACTAAATGTGTATGTTAATATTAAAGATGGATGGAATGATCTGGTGTTTAAAATTACTGATATCTCTTCAAAAAGATGACAGTTTAATTCCCAGAACCTGTATAGCAACTAATGACTTCTTGTAATTTCAGTTCCTAGGGGAGTTGAAACCCTATTTGGTTTCTAGGGAAAACTGTGTGCATGTGGCACACAGACACAGACACAAGCAAAAGAGTCCTACACAAAAAATAATTGTATAAACAAATCTCAAAAAATAAATAAGTAATTAAGACGATGGATATAGTAAAACAATGAAAAAGAAGACTTTTACAGCTTTGATTCTATCTGTCAAAATCATCTTACAATCTCTAGTCATGTTTAAATTATTATTTTCTAAATATTTTAAACTTTATAATGACATTACACAAAAGTAACTTAAGGCTTGTAGCAATATGTTGGTTTTTAGAGAATTAATTTTATCTGATTAGTTCTAGTCATGTGAAAAGTTATTAACTTTAAAGAAGTTTAGAAAAATATAAGATTTTTTTCATTTTTATGCTGATTTGACCAATCAACAAGTTGCACTGGTGAACCAGAAAATTTCTTTAACTCAAACACAACTGTTTTCTCTTAAGTATATGACATGTGATTTTTTTTTATTGATTGATTTTTATTGAGCTCTGGTGGGAGGTCCTTCTGTCTATGTGTTGCTTTCATTGGCTAATAAAGGAACTGCTTTGGGCCTATAGCAGAGCTGTAGGGGAACAGAGCTAGGCAGGGAAAAACTAAAGGAATGCTGGGAGAAAGGAAGGCAGAGTCAAGAGAAGCCATGGATCTGCCACCACCAGAGGTAGATGTGCTGGAAATTTGCTGGTAGGCCACGACCTCATGGCAATACATAGATTAATAAAAATGGGTTAAATTAATAAGAAAGAGTTAGTCAATAAAAAGCTAGAGCTAATTGGTCAAGCAGAAATTTAATTAATACAGTTTCTATGTGATTATTTTGGGGCTGAGCTAGCGGGCGGCCAGGAACCAATAAGTGGTTCCATGCAACAAACAGATCTACATTTTTCTCTGCTCCACTCTCTGCCTCTCCGCTCCCATTCAACCCTCTCCCAAGGTCCCTATGCTCCCAATTTACTCAGGAGATCTTGCGTTTTTCTACTTCCCATGTGGATTAGATCTATTATCACATGTACTCACTCATAAGTGGTTTTTCAACATTAAACAAAGAAAATCAGCCCACAAATCACAATCCCAGAGAACCCAGACAACAATGAGGACTCTAAGAGAGACATATACAGACGTGCGATTTTTCAAACAAGGTGTAGTTTACATATATTTTTCATTACTCTATGAGAATTTGCATGAGTTTAAGAAACTACAGAGAAATCCAAAGATGTATTTCTATACTATTTCTCAGAATATTTTATTAGTGTTGTGTAACAATCAATATATAATTTGTTTGCTAGTTCTATGATTGTACAATAAAAAGTTATGGAATGAAGTTACAAGTTTGAGTCTGAAGGTGTTGGTCTGGATGCTTTCATGGTTAGCTGTAGTTTCATGTAATCCAATAATTTATATTCTTATCTGAGGAAGGAGATTTTCAAAAACTGACCATGTTTCTTGCTAAGATGGTTGTCAGGTAATCTTTATCAGATGCATTTAAGATTCCTAATGAAATGAAGGTGAGACACTAATTGCAGGAACATGAAGAGGAAAAAATAAGATGAAAGATTCATTTCCATATATTTCTCTAAAATTTTAACCTAAAGTTAATGAAGCGATGGATATCCATTACATTGTACAGTCTGAACAAAACAAATTTTTGCTTATTCTGTTTACTTTTGGTAATTGTTCTTTCTCTATGATTAATAATACATGACAGCAGAGTTTTAGACAGGATATTGGTTATAATAGTATACAGTGAAATTGGGCTCTACATTACTCTAAAATATATTCATTGATGACATTTGTTTTCTTATATTTTTTCTGATATTTTTGCTATATTTGTCCTGTGATGTTATGTTAATCAATTTAATTCTTGAATGATTTGATTACATGAAAGATGACGTTAATGGAAGTCCAAGGACAAACACATGTTCTCAGTGACATTTCTCATTACCTTAGCTGTTCATTGTGTTTTTTAATGCACTTTATTGCTACAGTAGATCAGTCAATATTGCTGTAAAAAATAGACAGTTTATTCAAGATTTAATATCAGTATTAAAATAATATCAAAATGAACCTGCAATTCCTGATATTCACTTACACAGAAATATCCTGACAATATATAATTTAAACAGGGTTTTCATGTTTTAATTTTTGTTTGCATAGAATGTTAAGTGATAAGTTATACCCAACAAAAGGGCTCTTTCATATGTAGAAGGTAAATGATGTTAAACATGTTTAAATGACTTTACAAGCAAATTCAATTCAATATAAATGTTAATTTACCATATCAACCTTTGATGAGAATTCATGTAACAAGTTTATAGCCTGAAATTATTGTTCTCAAAATACATCTTTTTCTTTACCACAGTCTATTTGAGTTATCATGCTGATATTTATTGCAAAAGTAACAGAAATATTGAATAATATAATTATAACATGACATGTCAAAATGTGTATTTAAAAGTAAACAGCCATCATTTATCTTTTAAGATTCAGTCAGAACATTCTTAAATGCAATTTATTTATATATTAATTAAATGTTTTTGCATTATGTGAAATAAAATTCACAAAATTACTTTAATAATAAGAGGAAAGAGTAAAAGTAGCTAGAAGTGACAAAATGCATAAACAAAAGTAACAGGTGACACAAAATAGAATCTTACAGTGGACACATCTTTATTGTTTTTACTATACCAAGTTTTGTACTTTAAAGCTTTTCTAATACTGAACTTTTATCTATTTACAATTACATGTGAAAATTAAAATATGGATCTAAAACATATTGGCCATTTCCAAAATAAATTCCATGGTGATAACTATTTCTCTTGTACCTGATGTTTTATCATGTGAAGCCTGTATTTATCTGCACTTCAATTTTTATAAAATGTGTAGCAGAAAAACAAAACATACAATAAAGTGTTCTCTTCTAGGCACACCTTTTATTGGCAGGAATGCTCATTTCATTCTTGAAATTGTAAAATATGCATTTTATATGTAGCTTACTACAGATTATTACAAAATTAAATTCAATTACTCTGCTTCATGAAACAAGAATAAAGCTATCACTGTTTAGTGAAATAATGATAATAGAAACATTGAAATGCAAAGTAGTCACTATACGGTATAAGGAGTGTATCTCCCTTGTGTCCTCTTTGTCAGTTTCTGGTTTACATTTCCCCCCAATTTTCGGGCTATTTGTAGGGATTTATTTCATAGTGATTAAAGTGCTTTTGTTTAGTGAATCCATTAAGGAGAAGGTGACTAATTATGAACATTAACAGTAAAGATTATGGGAAGAGTAACATATTTCATTGTGTGTGAAGAAACCGCTGTGTTAAAGCTTTAATCTGAAACTAGTGAATGTAATGTGTGACAGATGACGAAAAAATATTCACAAAGAAATATGTGCTATTGTCCTGAAAATCTGCAAAGGAACAAGACAGCCAAGAGCGAGTGAAGAGTTTATTCTGTGCTTTCATTCTTGACATGCTAGTGGAGAGCAGACACCAAATGAAGTGTATGCTAAAGACTCTACACTTCAGACAACGCCTCTACACAACTCAGCCTCAAATACTCTGGTTCCTCTTCTTCTACATGCCTCTTCACCCATTACTGTAAAATTCTGAGTAAAACTACTTTTTATAATGTCCTACTTCATCATTTCCATTTCCTTTTTTTCCTTTAAATGAGAAATGCTGTTTTGTATGTCAATGTATTTATAGAATTTATTGTATTATGGACCTGAACTAAATACTGAGCAACCAAAGAATAAACACTTGTAAGTGTTAGGACATTTGACATTATAATACAGTTTTGATTTGCATACAAACATCATCTGCTATTAGAGACTAGTCAATAAAAATGTTATTAGAAGAGTATAAAAGTATAGCAGAGGGCCTAGGGTATCATAAGGAAATAATAAAACATATTTTTCTGGAAATATGAACAATCGTATGCCAATTAGAGACAAACAGTCCTCACAACCAAACACTGCATCTCAGAGAGATGAAATGACATTTCAAAATTAGCCAGGAAAGGCAAGCTAAGTAAATAAAAGCAAACAGTAATGCATATCTACTCATTAAGAAAAAATTGGGTCTTCCAATCATGCTCAAGAAAGAACGATTGAATGACATTTTTTAAAAAAAAAAGAGTTTAGAATATGATCCACAGAAAGAGAATGGTGTAAAAACTAGAGGTTACTTCTGTGTTACAGTGAGAAGATTAGTGAGTGGAAGTAGGGATGATATTTAGGAGGCAGGTCTTACAAGTTCTTTTAAAGAAGAGATAGTAATATATTCTAATGAATATACAGCAAGGGGGGAGAAAAATAATTTACAAGTTATTTCAGGGCTCTGGCCAGATAAATCAAAAACACAGATTTTTCATGAACTTAGGTTTGCAAGACTATAACATGATCAATTTACAGGCCAGTGGTATGAATAATACATAGAAGGGTTGGGGATTCTTTTGAAATGGCATAATTCATTTTCTTGAGGAAACAGAAAGAGATCATTGCTGGGGAGCAGGACAATGATAGAAAAAATGAGTGTCAGGAAAGAGAGAAGAGTGGAAAATGACGTCTTTGTAAAGCAAAGAATAGAATATAACGATGCAAGGAAACAAGAGGGCTGTATTCAGCAATCCTTTGTGCTTATCACTGTTGCTGTCACAAACAGGGAGGTCAGGGTGGTCAGGTATGGTCTCTATTCCTATTGTATCGCATGCACAGTCAAAACAAAGACTGAATATAAGTAAAACATGGCATTTTCTAAAAAGTTACTTCACAATAACATGGGCAAGCAGACTAACAGTATTTAGAAGGGAGGTATTTTCAACCTGGACCATAATTTACACTGTCTATTATTAAAGTCTTGGTTTAGAGTGGAAAGTGGAATTTTCCACTTTTCATTTCAGGAAACATCATTCTCTACTCATCATTACAGAAAATTAATTTGTGTCTAAAGCTTGTTAATGTTACTTTTTAGTGGGTTATAATAGACAGTGAAAATCTGTAGCATCAGAACAGATATACCAATTTAATAAATCAGTGAGTTGACATCTGCATATACACTTTTCATTAATATAATGCTTATTCTTCACTAAACATTTTAAAATACACATTAATATATGAAAATAATAATTCTTACTAGGTATGTTTAGTCCCATCTTGTAAACATATACCTCTGTTTTTAAACATGTATAGTAATATCGAGGTAGGAGATACAAGTAATCCTACATCATACTTTTTATGTTCCTGAGATTTGATTTTAGATTTGTGCATCAATTATCTGAAGATTAAGTTATGTTTTTAAAATGTTTTTATTGATTGAGATAACAAAATATTTTATTTCATAACAAAGCACAGTGTGCATTATACAGGAATGGGAAAAGTAAATGTTTCTATTCTGTATTCTGTGAGGATAAAGAAGATGAAAAATATCATCTAGAGAACAGTATTTCTTTCAAGTTAAAGGTCACAATTTACTCAATAGACAAGGGAATTTCTTCTTCCTCCAAATTCATTTTTTAAGCTTAGAGACCATGAAGAGCTGTGATTCATGTTGCTACGGTAGACTGGGTTGTGATCTATCTGAATTTCATCAATATATGGTAGAACTAATCCAGAAAAGTAAGTTACAAACCTTGAAGTCAGACTGCAAACAGCTATCATTTGGGAAGAAAAAGGAAAAGCCACAAGAAAAATATAAATTGTCCATATGGAATAATCATGAAAGTCAACCTTATTAGTCTCAATTGAAATGAGTTCATGATTTCTTTAAAAATTTCAAAAGTTATTCTGATACTTAAATATTTGTTAAATCTATGTCATGGACTAGCTGGTATTAATCAATTGAACTTCTGATACAATATAGCATTGTTTTCCATATCTGCTACTCTGCTTAATTCAAATAAGGTAAATTTAAAATGGTTCAGTGGAAGATTTTAAACATTGAAGGATTAGGGTATGGGGGATTGGGGAGGAGAATAAAAGATCTGTAAATTAAAGCAAAAATCACTGGAAGTTTTATACTATGTAGTCACATTAATATTTAAACATTTTCTGTAAATAATGAGACTGCCTATTGCATTGAATTAAATGCTAAAGAAATAATGTGTTACACTAGGAAAAAATCTAAGTGATAATATTTAGCTATGTCTAATATAATTCTTCAGGGATGCAATATTTTAGAACCACTCTATTCATTTCCTCACAATCCAGATATCAACATCATCCTCATATTTGTAGAAGGTTGGTAGCAAAAATTCCACTTACCAGAATCATACCTTCTATTATTTAAAAAAAGCAAAACATATACGGGAAAAAAACTTCTCTTCCAGAATTCTTCCTTAATGTCACTGCATATTTAAGCAAGATATAGAGTATCTTTATATCAATGATTCTTTATTGGTTTGCTTCTGTGGGAACATCTGGAAGTATATGGAGAGCAGTTCTGGTTTTCATAAGGACAGCAATGCTGGTACCTCCTGGTGAGTAGGCAGGGTTTCTGTTAAACATCCTACAAAATGAAGATCTGTCTCCTTCAGAGGAAAAATTAATTCCTCTCCAAGTAAAAGTGATGCGAATGAGAGAAAACTCATTTTAGATGGGTCAGAACCAAGATTGACATAGGTCTCTAACAGATCTATGAATAAGCAAGGAACCAACACATTAAAAAATATCATCACTCTAGGACAGAAATAAGGTGTAGTGATATTGCATTTGTATATTAATAAATAAAGCTCGTCTGAAGTTCAGAGACTAAAACAGCTGCACTGGTCAGACTTACAGACCAGTCAGTGGTGATGCACACTTTTAATTCCAGTAGCCACACTAATTTGCCATAGAAATCAAGTCATAGTGGTGCATGCCTTTAATCCCAGCACTAGAGAGGGATATAAGATCGGAGAAGACAGCTCTTACAGACAGTCTCATATTGCAATTCCTGGATGCAGGATCAACCTTTTGGACTGAGGTAGAGGTAAGAGCCACTGGCTGGATGTTTTGCTTTAATGACCTTTAGATTGAATCAAATTTCTTTCTCTGGGTTTTAATTAATCATGCTACAATAAGGTAATCAGCAACAATGTCAAAACATTTGCACACTCAAGACAGATGAGTTCATGGTCTCACACTGACCTGCCAGAAATAATCAGATTTCCATCCACCTTGGATCCGATTTGAAATTTCATAGTGAATGACATCATATTTTCATATGGATAATAAATGTTTGAAGCATAGTGTTGGGGGAATATTATTTTCAGGTGTGTGACTTCATTTGTTTAGTGAATGTTTAGCTCTGTGAAGCTGTGTTACTATGCCTTTCTAAAATACCCAATGGTCTAATAAAGAGCTGAATGGCCAATAGTGAGGCAGAAGCAAGGATAGGCAGTAGTAGTAGGCAGAGAGTATGAATAGAAGGAGAATTCTGAGAGGAGGAGAACAAGAGACAAGAGAACAAGGAAAGGAGGACATTGGGAGACAGTCACCCAGCTACGCAGCAAGCCATGAAGATAGAAGTAAAGAAAAATATACAGAAGAAGAAATATAAAGCCCAGAGGGAAAAGACAGTTGGGATAACATAAGAAAAACTGGCAAGAAACAAGTCAAGCTAAGGATGGTCATTCATAACTAAGCATAAGCCTCTGTGTATGATTTATTTGGGAGCTTGGTGGTGGACTCCACAAAAAAGCCAAAAGTCATATTATGCTACAAGCCGCAATAGTAAATGCTCAACCATCATTTCATGGGTGACTTAACAGAACCAAAGGATCTGGTAAAGGCTAAACCAAAAGGTAAGGCTTTCTGGTATTATTGCTTTGTGAATAATGCGGCTGTCTTTTGCTGTGGTATTTCACTGTAGCTTACTCCCTTCCTGTTACATATTTGAGAATTCCCACAGTTTAGAACTGTTTTGTGAAAAAAGTTTCACAGTGCTAGGCCTTGTTCCTCTCTCCTAGGTAAATGCAGAGATCTACCTTCCTGTAATTATTTTTGCTATTTAAATCATTTGTAAAACAACGAATTTGCTATATTTTTATAACTCTGATAAAATACTGTCATAGAGTCAGAATTTTTTTTTCATTTTCAGTTTTATACCAGAAAACTATGCTAATATTGGTGGCCATGTGAACTTTCAGTAACTATTCTTATCTATGACATTATATACTTCCTGAGATATGGCATTTTTAAATTTTGTATCACAGCCCACTCCACAGATTTTCTCTACTAGTCATATAAGATATTAAATAATTGCATATGTAATTATTTTTTTAAAAAATTACATTCACTTTCTTTTAACTAAATTAGAAATTATGTCACATATTTAAGATTAAAGAAGCATGCTACATGATTGTAATTATTGTGTTACTTCCATTGTGTTGCTGAGATAAAATGCATGAGGAAAGATTTAATATTATCTTGCCATTCTAGGGGGAGTGTCTTCAGCAGCAAGTAGGTGAAGCATAGAGCTGAGAAATCACATATTCAACCTCAAACAGAAAGCAGAAAAGCAATGTAACATGAGAGAAGCCTGGTCCCAAGGGAACCAAGTATTCAAATACATGAACCTATGGAGGACATTTTTTCATAAAACTCCCAAAATATTATGTGTAATATCTACTATACATTAAGTATAGTTTTGAGCAGATAAGTTTTAAAAAATCCTACTCCTATTAGAGCTAAAACCACACAAAAATATTTGAAAGTCAGACAGGAAAAGTTTATGTTTATTCATGGGAGAACTTCTGGATGCCATAATTAGATTGAGCAGAAGATTATGGCAATTTTAGGAATACTCTTTTACAACCTACTGCTCCAGTTTGTGTTATATACTTTCGTGAAAAAGAAATTGGCAAATAACAAGAAGGAAGAGTTGTTCTCAGATCGTCTTGAAGATGAATATGCACAGAGCAGTGTGCGCAGTCTTTAATGATAGCAGTGATGTTAGGCTTGCAGAACTAATTAAACAACTATAATAAATTATATGCAATATTTCCCACAGAGTCGACTCACAAATTTAGCAATCATACCTCCCCAGATTACTGTTAAGATATGAAATTATTATTTTTACATGACAGGTAAATAACCATTTTCCTCTAATTAGACTAGATTAAGAGAAGTGGAATGCTTTCCACCTAGCAATGAAATGTAGTGTAGTCTTTCATCAAGAGCAGAATCATGTTAATGTCTTATGCTGTCTAGTTACCATGACAAATAGGTTGCGGTACATGCACACTTTAATTATTAACACAGAAATCTGCTGAAATTGAAGTATTGCTCTTAGTCAAAGCTATTACTGCTGAAATGACCCACTTAATAGTGACCACACTATGAAAGTATGGGTTTAAATTGGTAATTAATAATAGTACATTTCTGAAAATGTTAACGCAGAAGTTCAATAAAAATGCTAACTAGGTATCACACATATACTCTATTGACATATGAATATGCATAACTTATGCTAAATGCTTGGTAAAATTTAACGTAAGACAAAGATGACAAGAGTAAAACATGTCTTAACCAGCTTGTATGAAATCAATTGGGAAGCCCATTGCTTAATATTTCCATATAAATTGAGGCTTAATTTTACATATAAAATACTTAGAGAAACATTTCTGTCACAGCTTATGCAAGGACAAAAATGTAAATTAGAAATACTTTACGTAATAACTAGCATGACACTTTCTGAGGAGTTTCTGAGGAATATTCTGTAAATAGTAAACAACAGATATGATATGATATATATTTCCCCTACACGTTTTTCTGTATTTCATATTTTTCCAAGTGAGGACTATATAAATTGTTATAGGGTTACATGTTCAATTAAACTGTGAAACGGGGATGATACGATATATTCTCGTAGAAGAAATAATCAAACCTTACAAATGCCTTTCTCACTGCTATCTTTTATAGTCACAAAACGAAGCTTGGAATGCATTCTTTGATTCCTTAATTTGTTTATCTTCTTTCTGTGTTTTGTTTTCATATTTTATTAGTTATCTATTTTTACAAAATTTTGACCAGATTCACTTCCCCCCAGGTGTCTCAAAAAAAATCGTTATTTACACACCCATTTTTTAATTTTATTTTTTTACTCTTTCTGTTTTATAACTACCATCCCAATTTTCTGTCTGCGCCTTTTTGGATGTGTGTTCTTCTATTGTTCAAATTACCAATGTCTACTCATTGATAAAACTGACTAGCCCTCTCTCAGTAAGTTTCAATTTCTTAAAGTCCCATGACTAGGTATAAGATATCTTTCCCAACTCCACTCTCTATGCTGGGATTTGTTTTTTTCCTGGACTTGCAGCAGGTCTTGGACATGCTATCCCGACCACTTGAGCTCACAGTGCAGCTCCCCACCTGTGTAAAGAAGCCAGGGTTTTCTTGCTGTTTTCCAGCACCTCTGACACTTAGGCTCTTTTTGAACCTTCCTCTGAAATAATATGTGAGACTTTGAAGGGGAGAGTGGAATAGAAATTTTCTTTGTCCTGAGCCTTCCCTAGTTTTTCCTGCTCCTGTTGCTCACTTCTTTCTTTCATTTAATATAGTTTATTTTCTCATATCCTGATTATAGTATGCCCTACCTCTACTCCTCCCTTTGACTGTCCACTGTCTTTACCATATGAAGCCCCTTCCTTTCTTTCCTTTGTTTCTCTTTGCATCTTGAGCAATTGAAGGTGTCTGTGTCTAAAATTACAGTAGAAAGTCTCACCATCTGCTGGAAATAAAAACTTCTCTCATAATCATTGATGTAATTTGTATCAATGAATATTTGTAAAATATAAATCATTAGGAGTTGATGTAATAGTGTAACCATTTAGTACTATCTACTTCCCTAGTGCCTACAGCTTGTATTTCTACAGAGTCTTTTCCCAATAGGGTTGCCAGGTGTGGATTTCATACTGCGATGTAGGCCTTAAATGCCTACTTCGAGTATCCAAATATATTAGACAATTTAAAAGAATCTAGAAAAGACAGTCTCCTAAACATAAATTCATAATTCCTCTTCCAGTTAACAACAAATGTATCTATTATTGCTTTGACCATGGTCAGTATAAAAGATGTTTTATGGTAGATTTTTCTTCACTTACTCCATAATTCTAATAAATATCCTGTAGAATTTAGAAGCTGGTAATCAGTTTAAATCTGTTATTTGCTATGACTGTTTACAATTAAATTATCATATAGAAGTATATGATCAAAATAATCAAAATTATTTTCAGATAAGCATACACACACATGCAAGTTTTAAAAACTTTTCATCTGTGACTAATCTTTAACATCCTTCATATAAACTGATGTAATAGTTTCCTTTAAAGATTTTTGACTTATTTTGTAAGCAATGGAATATGAATCAAAACTGTGTGATCTTAAATGCTTCCTCAGACATGTTGATTTTGTGACAGGTGCCTTTGGAAAAATCATACTGTAAGATAGTTGGACTATATTCTTTCCTTTGATGACTCCTTGTATAATACAGTATTTTATGTTTTGATATTTGTCTATTGCTACATCAATGAGCTATTCATAATTTGTATTGGACAATGTCTCCTGGAACTGAATCACAAATTTTTCATTTCTCTACCAAAGAATTCATTGCTATCACTTCATTGGTAGGATGCAAACAGTTGTTACAATAAATGGTGCTTGTATTAATTTCTAATTGTGAGGCCATTACTTCCCATCCCAATATTTAAATAATTAATAGACAAAATAGGAACATCCTGTGGCATCAATATCTTAAGCAGAAATGTCAAGGTCCATTCCATCTTTTCCCTACTATGATAATCTGTAGGAAGTACAAAGCAACATTAATAATAATATTTGGATTGTAATTCTATCATTTTTGAACAAAAAGGCATGCTTCATTACAAATTCAATTTTATTTTAATTAGTAGGGTCTCATTTAATAAATATATATAAACTTGTCAAATGTTTGAAAATTTTATTAAACTTAATTTTATAAAGATGTTTAAAGTCAATGTAAATTACTTTAAATTCGTGTATTAAATTTACATATAGTAATTTAAATATCATTATTGCATTTTTAAACAAATGAATCAAACTTGTCCCTCTAATTCAATTCTCTGGTGACAGCTTTGAATAATGATTCATCTATATGTAATCATGCAATTCTTTTCTGCTTGAAGAAAAAAGCAAAAATTTGCATTGACCATTCCCTTTATATTTATTAATTTAATAAAAATGTTTAAAATATTCTCTTATAATATTTCTGTTTCGTTATTTTTCTTATCTTTTCAAAACTTAAATCACATTTTTTCAGTCAAGTTCATATTCTGATCTCTGTGTATTTGCATATACATAACATATGTCATTTTTTACCTTCTGTGCTTTATTTTGAATGCTTTATCCTCAAAGTACATTGCTTCTTACTAATTATTTCAACATATGTTACTAATATGCTTCTTATTTCCACTAATGAACAGCCTCAACTGTTAATTTCTGAGAATTCCCTAGTTTTCATTTAGTTAAAATTATCAGTAATATATTCTGGTCCATCCAAACATCATTCAAGCCCCATCAGAGAAGCTTCGAGTTGCAATAAATGTCAATTAACACAGAGATGCACAGCTACTGGGAATGCAGAATAAGAGACTGTATTGCACAGTCTTAAGTGGAACATTTGTCACACCTACCACACACAAGGCTTGGGAATCATTTCAGAAGAGGAAGCGAAAAGACTGTCCCAGGCAGCGGTGGTAGATGAGTATAAGGAACCATACTTAAGATGGTTAAGTCATCATCATACTTAAGACATATACATAAGATGTGTCTTAGGGTCACAGCATGGCAGCTGCGCAGATGAACTCGCAGCATTTGTAAAACATACACAAGACTGGTAAAATCCTCAGCCAGACCAAAGGGAGTTGGGCAAGACATACAATCCCTAACCAAAGAAGCTCTTGCAAATTTTAACTACAGAGTCATGGAAAGTCGACTTTCTCTAAAAGTGGTGGCCTTTATAAATTGACCCTGATATAGTGGAATGCAACACATGGAACTAACTATATTGGTACAGTGAAATAAATGATGAGAAAAAAAAAAGACAAAAAGTTGGGTGGATGGGAATGGGAAGAATTTGGGGAGGGTGTATATAAACCAAAGAGATTGTATATGTAATTCTCAAAAAATGAATAAAGTTTCTTTTTAAAACTGGCCATCTACGGTAAGCAGATTGGTGACTTCCCTAATTGCCATCAGAGATACTCTACCCCGTAACTGATGGAACTAAAGGCAGAAATCCACAGACAAGCACTGCACTGAGCTCCAAGATTCTTGCTGAAGGAAGAAAGAGGCTGGATTGTAGGAGTCAGGGAGTGATGATGGGGGAATCCACAGAGACGTGGACCTGAGCTCAGGAGAGCTCAAGGACCAACAGTTACGGAAGCCTATAATGGGAATGACCTGGACCCCTGCATGTGTGTACAATTGTGTAGCTTAGTCTCTCAGTAAGGCTTCAAAAGTGGGAACAGGATCTTTCCCTGGCGCTTAGTTGGCTCTGATAAAGTTTTACCCATACTGAATTTCCTGCACACTCCCCTTGATGTAAGGGGAGGAGCTTGGTCCTGCCTCAACTTATTGTCCCATGCTTTGAGCAGGCCCATGGGAGGCCTGCCCCTTTCTGTATGGAAAGTGGGGAGGAGGAGCAGAATGGGAGGGGTGATGGGAAAAGGGGGAAATGGGGAGGAAAAGAAAAGAAGGGAAACTGGTAGGTATGTAACATAAATGAAAAAAATATTTAAATAAAAAATAAAAAGAATAGCTGTTTAATTTTATTTCTGTGATTATTAATCTATTTATTATCTCTTTTTCTGTTATCTCCCATTTCATTTGTTTATTAAAGAGTCATCATATTCCAAGTTCATTTTACTCTGCTTTAAATATTTTATATATGAAAATAAAAAAATAATTAAAGACCTATTCATTTTATTTTCTTGAAAGTAGTTACTTGCATTGCTGGCAATGTTGTAGAGTAGTTTCTATATGAATTTGAAATAATACAAGCTGAGCTATTTTTCTTGTTGCTCTCTGAGATTTTTGTGCTTTTGCTACTGGACTAACATGGGTTTTCATATATGACCCAGGAAGCTGTTTCAGACTTCATCAAGTTATCAACACAAAATTAAAATATTTGAGCTATGTGTTCAACAATTGCATACCATCTCTGGTTTCTAGTAATGATATTCCAAATCAGAGTAGAGAAAAATGATAAAAACATAACTCTCAAATCAAATGGATACTTTTAGGTATATGCTTGTTTTATCTTTTGAGGGCCCTCACTATAGATATTTTTACATTCATTTTTGCTTTCAATACCATTATTTTTGATTTTTACTAAATATACCCCATTGTTCTCAGAGATAAATTTCATTCTAATTAATGGGTTGCTCATCCACATATATACTAATTTTTTAAATTAGGAGAGACATGATCTGAAAATCTTCGTCCTATATGTGTATCATCATTATGAATGCTATATTTAGTGTAAAGTATGGGATAGGCAGAGTGGTACAAGCATACACTTAGAAAGTTGAATTATCAACTTTAAAGACACCTGAGAGTACATAGGAATACTGTTTTCTAAGTTGTGTGTTAAGAGATTGCCATCATAAAGAAGAAATCCTGTGAGACAAAGAATGAGGCCCAAAGTGCATGGATCCCACAATGATACAGTACAGAAATGAGTATTTTTTGGACAAAGTATAATGTTGAGTAGAAAAAAATCAGGCTTGCTCATAGAAATACATTTAATTATTGTTAATGAATTCAGTAAGGTCTCTGTACTTTAGTTACAAAACAAAAGGATATGTTCAATGATTACATTAAGAACTTTGAAAAATTCAAGCAAATTTCAAATACAATAGTGGCGGATGAGAATGCCCCCATGCTTTTGGATCGTTTTTATAAGAATGAGATGTAACAAAAACAAGCAGTGGAGTTTTAAACCAGACAAACAAATTAGCACTTGGTATTTGTTAACCTGCTTGGGTTAACATAAAATTAAGTTCTATGTAAAGTGAATATATAAATGAAGAAGGGAGAATGTAAGTTGGGTTAGAAAAAATATTAGAAAATATCAATGATCAATGACAAATTTTTATATATAAGTTCATATGACCATATAATTGCATCAATATATGTAACTAGATATATTTATTTATCTAACATTTAGATATTTTGAAAAGTTCAGTTTTAACTTTTTACACAATAAAGAAACATTATTTTTTATCAGTATTGTATTTTTTGCCATTTTCAAAGTGTAATTTTTCAGAATCACAGTAGGGAGCATCAAATTCAAGAAATAATGAGTTACTAAGAGGAAAGGAGCCTGTTGCTAGTCATTACAAGGATTGCAAGCATAAAGATAGGTCCAATTCTAGAACAGGACATGCGTTGCCACGGTAACATTTTCTGTAATCAGTGTGGAGTAACTTAGAAAATGAAACTGTATCTGCAAAAAATATTGTACATCTCAGTGACTGTAATAAGCTTTCTATTAGAAACTTGCATTTAAGAATCTAAAACCTAGTAAGTGTTCTGACATTCTACAAGAAGGAGTTTTGAGTATGTCCTTTTAGTACCCTCCAAACTGTAATTTTGCAATTTATTTCAATAAGCATTAATTATCTGACTGGTAGAAGTGTGTCAATTTGCAGCCAACTGACACCATAGAACTTATCAGTAGACTCCATTTTATATCCTGATGCCTAATCAATGATTACTAATGTTTAGAGAGCATGAAGGTGAGCAAAACCAAGATAAAATAAATGAAATTTTGTTTACATTACCAAGTGTTGGAACCTGGGAAAAGAACCCAGTCTTGTGAAAGGATTTGCTAAGTCTCATGGAAGCAGGCTCTTAGGACATAGGACAAATAATCTGTGCTAGTTGTACCATGAATTCAGGCATGTCCTTACACCTTGATTTGTATTCCCTGTAATTCTCTAGTTGCATTTAGTTTATCCTAAAGGAATTCTGGTAAAGGGCTGTTTTGTTATTATTTAGTATATGCTTGATTAAATTTAATTCACATGTTTTTC
The DNA here is from genome assembly GCA_004026605.1 of Ondatra zibethicus. NCBI lineage: Eukaryota > Metazoa > Chordata > Mammalia > Rodentia > Cricetidae > Ondatra > Ondatra zibethicus. Next base: position 67,446 of record PVIU01004682.1, read on the forward strand.
TGAACTCAAAACCAATCTTGGATCACTACCTTCTTTGTTGCATTCATGTATAAAATTGCAGTAAAAACAAACTAAAGCTGTCTGCCGCATTAGACTGTAGTCTGCCACATTTGTTTCAGCTCCAATCATTCTGAGTCCCCTCCTACCTTGACAGGGGACAATTCACAAGTAACACCCAAAGAGGGACCCTCAGACCCTCAGGAAAAAGAATATATAGATCCCTACAGAAAGAGGTAAGCAAAAAGAATAATGAAAAATCATGTGAGTCTGTCCCTTTTGTTGAGTTTCTACATAATTAATTTAAAACAGAACAGAGCTTGTCTCTAAGGCACAGTTCTTAGATTGTGAAATATTATATATGAATAAAATCAATGGGTTCCACATGAAGGGACATTAGACTTAGGTGTTCGAAAGCTCATTAGCAAGGTGCAAAAATTCCAATACAATTTTGTGCCACATGAGCTTTGGTGTGAGTGGTTATCACTGTGATGTAAAGAGAAAATGAAAGCAAGAGAGCTGAGGAAGAGATAACATCTTCTTTACAGGAGGGTGAATTAGATGATGAACAAATAAATTCTGCAGAAGAGAAGGTTTTCCAGTATGCTCAAACCCACAAATAAATAAATAAATAAAGAAAGAAAGAAAGAAAGAAAGAAAGAAAGAAAGAAAGAAAGAATCAAATAAATAAACTGATGCAACAGCCAGCTAACCTATGATTCCTCCTCCTCCTCCACAGCCTCTGGCTTACAGACTCCTCTCCCAGATAATGCACATTGGGAAGATTTTGATTGGGAGTTTGACCAAGAATTCCCTGTACCTCCCAGGGGCTTAATCTCCTTTAAAGATAAGGATGGTATACATACATCACGGAATCAGGTTTTAAAAACTTTTAAAAAGACAGATAATTATGGTCATTTCTCCTGTTGAAATCACCACCACAAGAATTTATTAAAAGGTCTGAGTGAAGGATCATGTATTGAGATTAAAACATCAACATTAAAAAATATTTTCAGCAAATATACGTACTACTACTGATTCCACCCAAGTTGAAGAACAATTTTCAAATATAAAACATGGAACCAAGTTTTGAAAGCCTTAAAATGGGCTCAAAAAAGAGGAGAAGGCATTTTCCTACTTGTATATGTTCTCTTTGTTCACTCATGTCTCAAGCCTTAAAGCTATTGAAAATTAAATCAGAAAAAAGTGGATAATAGAAATAATAAGATAGATGATAGATATTGAAACAGAACAAGAGAAAGAGGCAATAATAATTGTTATATATCTGTTGTGGATGTCTTATCATCTTCCTTTTTTTTTTCTCTTCTCCAAAACAGGGTTTCTCAGTGAAACAGCTCCAGCTGTCCTGGAACTCAATTTTTTAAATCATGCTGGCCTCAGACTCAAAGAGATTCACCTGACTCTGCATTCCCAGTGCTGGAATTACAGGCATTTGCCACCACTACCCAGTTGTCTTATCTCAATCTTTATCTTCTCTTCAAACAATGCTTACAGAGTACTCTTTTTAAAAAATAAGAATAGCCACCAAATTAAGGATAGAAAAACAGGAAATATTAAAGGTTTATTTAAAACAGAAATTGATAGTGACTCAATCAGTTCTAAATCAGATGATAAAATAATAATGTCTAAAAGTCAATATATAAGAATTGCTTACAGAAATTAAACAATTAACTTCAAATATACATATTTTGAGAAAATAAGAAATGTAATACAGGGCCTCCTGCTAATAATACATAAGAAAAATTAGTAAAAATGAAACCAAACAGAATAGAAAAGTATTTCCTTTAAATATGTCTCAAATTCACCCAAACCCTCAATATCCTTAAGTAGAAATATAAAATAATGATACTCCATTAACATGCAAAACTTTAAAAGACTGAAAACAGGCAAAACAAAATATCCCTTATGGAATGCATTCCACTTACACTAAGGGAATTTGACAAGGACTTGCAACTGATTTCTAGCTAATCCCATGATTGGGAGGGTTTAAGGCAGACCATTCTAGAAACTGGAATCTGGGATTATTTACAATTCAAAACATTGTGGCAAGCAAAAAATAGCAATACAGCAATATATATATATATATATATATATATATATATATATATATATATATATATATATATATATATATATCAGGGAAAAATTATTGCTATCACTACAAATCTAATCAGGGGATGCCCTGTTGAAATTCAGGTCACTCAGGGTCACGCTTGGCTGTCAGTTTGCTGTGTCAGGTAAATAGGAGCATGACGGCCAGTCATTGCATGTCTGATTATTATTCCTGTACGTATTTGTTCAGGTGAGGTGAACCCCAGTCAGGACACTCGCAAAGCTGTAGTTGTCTAGTCTTGTGTTTGTCTCTATGTGTAAGTTTTGTTACAATTCTGTCTGACAGTTCCCTCATGACTCTTGCTCAATCTCTATTCCTCTCTTCTGTTTGATGTGCTGTTTAAGTCCCACAAAATCTTTTGTCTCTGAAATTTTCTCTGTTCTTCCTTTGCTTTTGTCCCTCCCATTGGTCATTTGATTGAGCTTTACAGAGATTCAGATATCTTTGGGGTATGGATAACGTTGTTTTATGTCCTGTTTTATTAAAAGGCAGGCTGTGGAGTTAGGTTATAGCCCATCCTCTTCTGACCCATGCAGGCTTGATTAAAAAGTTTCCACAAGTCTTATTCTTGGTTAAAAGGACATTTAAGTCTACCACAGAAAGAAAGAGAACAAAACAGATCAGCCTAGAAAAAGATACTATGTGCTTTAAAACAATTAAAAGGTAGTCTATTCCTAATAATCATTACTGTTGTTTATCCCATAGTCCTTTTCTTGTTAACTCTCTAAGACTTTTGCTAAAATATAAACTTTCTTACCTCTGAATTGGTAAGTTTATGGTATATGGTTAAAATTTGAAAAATATATAACAAAATGGTGACTTCTTAGTCCTGTTAGAAAATCTGCTTAAAATTTATCTCATTTTTCAACTAAAAAGGCAACAATAGCATCTTTGGATACTTAACTAAACTCAACCAATAGCTTAAATGATTACATAAGAAAAATAATTAGATTCTTTAACACTAAGAAAAACATATATAGATCCACCTTGAAATTAGAAACACACAAGATCACATGACAAAATTGGGAGCATAGGGGGTGGGGAAGAAGGGAGAGTAGAAGAATATAAGGGTAGAAGAGGAGAGGGGAGGAGAACTTGAGGGAATGGGATAGTTGAGATGGAGGAAGGACAGAGGTGAGAGCAAGGAAAGAGATATCTTGAGCCATTATAGGGTTAGCAAGAAACCTGACTCTAGAAAAATTCTCAAGAATCCACAAAGATGACCCCAGGTAAGACCTTAAGAATAGAGGAGAGGGTGCCTGATCTTGGCTTGCCCTGTAGTCAGGATGATGAATGTCTTAAATATCACAATAGAACCTTTCATCCAGCAACTCATGGAACCATAGGCAGAGACCTGATCGGAGCACTTGACTGAGCTCCCAATGTCCAGTTGAAGAGTGGGAGGAATGAGAGTGTGAGCAAGGAGATCAAGGCCATGATGGGTGCACCCATTGAAACAGTCTACTTGAGCTAATGGGAGCTTGCCAACAACTACAGCTGGACTGAGCGGGTACAAGCATAGGACCACTGAATGTGGTTTAGAGTTGCATGGGCTGGGGCAGACTGAGGGGCCACTGGCAGTGTCACCAGGATTTATCCCTACTGCTTATATTGGCTTTTTGGGAACCTATTCTCTTTGGATGGATACCTTGCTCAGCCTAGATATAGTAGGGAGGGCCTTGGACCTTCCACAAAGCAATGTGCCTTAACCTCTCTGAATTGGATGGGGGTGGCATGGGAGAGTAGGTGGAGGGAACGGGGAGGGGAGGGAGTAGGAACTTGGATTAGTATGTATAATAAAAAAGATAGTTTGTCTTCTTTTTTAAATTAATTAATTAATTAAAATGAAACAATTATATTGATTTTTAAAATGAACAGATATTAATATTGACTATATTGCAAACTTTAACCTTTTGATCAAACATCTTTATAGACAGATGTAAAAAAATTATAATTGATGGATATTCTAATGGAAAAAATATTTTCAAATATTAAAAAACCCTTACTTATCTGTCTAAAAAGTCAAATTGACAGCTATTATTATGGTCTTGCAGGATTTTTGTTCAAGATTTTATGAATGATTATATGCTTCAAACAAGATATTTTAGCTACAAAAAATCATAAAATGAACTATTTTGCAAAATTTTATGAATATTCTTAAAAGCTAATTTGACATGCTTATGACTTTATATTCATAAATCATTTTTAAAGCACACTTATAGAAGGAAAACTGTAATTTTGATCATATATTTTTAAGACTTAAATGCTGCTAATTTGATATTTAATATTTGAACATGATTAATTATTAAACTTTATAATATTTGATTTATTTCAATAACCCTTGATTTCACAGATTGGTTGCTTCCCTGGGCTAAATTTTTATTTTTTTTTAGTTAAGCAGAGTTTAAAATATAATTTGTAAGAATCTACTTTAGGGGCCAATCTGCAATCTGTTATAATGATCTTTTAAAGCTAATGGAAGGACCTAGAAAACATGGTATAATCAAATACCACCATAACTCTTAAAGTAATTGCATTCTGATAATAAAGTACAAAATAAGAAACAAATTAATCTAGTTGAGTATATACAGTAAGATTTCTGCTTAGACATAGCAATAACATGCACATTATAAAACCTATGAAATCCCAGTAATAGGAGAAATAATAATTATGGAAACAATATAAAAATTCAAGAGATAGCTGAGTAGTTGTGGCACATGCCTTTAATACAAGCACTCAGGAGAAAAAGACAGGAAGATCTCTGTGAGTTTGAGGCCAGCCTGGCCTCCAAGAAATAGTTCCAGGACAGACTCCAAAGCTACAGAGAGACCCTGTCTTGAAAAAAACCAAAAAACAAAACACAAACAACAGCAACAACAACAAAAAACAACAAGAGAAAACAAAATAAAATACTGGACATATCTATGCAAATATTTATATTTGATATTATCTATTTCTTTCAAGGATATTCAGGAAGATAGCATATGAGTAGAAAGTATTTAAACACATTTATCTCAACCTCTTGCTTATTATTAATAGATCCATGAGCTCTGTATAAGTATCTACCATTTATTTAATGTTATCTGGAATTATATGTCTATCTATCATCCATCAAAATATATGCCAAGAAACTCCTGGTAATGAGATGTCATGTTGACTCCATATCCCCCTTTACCAAAAGAAAGCTAGAGGATCAATGCAAGCATCATCAAAATTCCAACACAATTCTTCATGGACCTTGAAAGGATATTTCTCAACTTCATATGCAAAACTAAAACACCCAGAATGGCTAAAACAATACTGAACAACAAAAGAACTGTTGGAGGTCCTACTATTCTATATTTCCTGTTGTACTCCACAACTATAGTAATAGAAACCACATGGTATTGTCATCAAAACAGACTCATTGATCAATGGAATTGAATTGAAGACCCAGGCATAAATTGACACACAAATGGAAACCTGGTTTTGCACAAAGAAAACATAATTATATGCTGGGAAAAAGATAGTATCTTCAAGAATGGTGATAGTCAACAAGATGGCTGCTTTAGAAGAATACAAATAAATACATATTTATCCACCTGCAAGAAACTCAAGTCAAATTTGAACAAAGGTATCAAAATTAAACCAGATAAATTGAATCTGACAAAAGAGAAAGTGATAATAGTCTTGGATGTATCAGCACAGACAACTTCCTGAACAGAACATTGATATTGCCAGCATTAAGATCAGCAATTAATATATGGGACCTCATAAAAGTGAAAAGCTTCGATAAACTGGCAACAATAGTTTTGACCTACAACTTGTCCTGCTTGCAAAATACGCTAGGAAAATGGTAGTACAGTGCTGTAGGAAGTCTTACAGCCATGGTTACCTGCCCACTGGGGTGTGGCCTCTTATACTATTTATGCTGACATAGAGAATGTGTAGGGCTTCTTTTCTGGCTGTGGGATTTGGTTTCTGTTCTCCATTCCCCTAAATAAATAACTGTCTGTTTTTCTCAATTCTGAGCTAGCGTGGGATTTCTTTTAAGCATCCTTCATCATTATTCTGGTGTCTAACATGGGGCTCGAACCCACAATCCTGAGATTAAGAGTCTCATGCTCTACTGACTGAGATGAGGGCAATGTTTATTCTATGGGATCTTATAAAAGTAAAATAATGGTTAAGTTCTAAGATTATTGTCTGGTATAATTGCAAATAGTCTCTTAGTACTTGGTAGGGTTTTTCTGAAGTTCCTATTTGGAGGTCTGGCCAGAATGTTGTAAAAATGTTCACCATTTCTGCTAACCCAGTTGAAACCATCTTGAGCAGCTGATATGCAAAACAAGTCTTATATTAGCTCTATCAGCATCATGACGTCATATCAACCAGGTGGAGTTGCTGCTGTGAGGCCCCATCTTCTTCCTAGAAACGTCAAACTTTATTGCAGGAAAATTCATTGTTCATTGTAGAAAACTTAAACATTATTTATATAGACATATACCAGACCTATAATGAAAGGTACAGTAGAGAAAAAATAGATATGAAAGAAAAGTAAAAATTTTCTAAATTCTTTTTTTCTTTCTGTCCCATATCATGGCTCCTGACATGAGACACAATCTGTGAATTATTTTAACAACATGCTTGGATTTAGGGAGGGACAGTACAGAACTTGTGAGAGTAGCCAACCAGTGTCTGATTTAGCCTAAGGTCTACTCTTTGAGAAAGAACCCATACCTAAAACTGCTAGGGCAACCAAGAACCGGAGAATGGATAGCCCAGAAACCAAGTGTAAAACCACATTCTAAGGGCTTTTTACAAAAAAAAAAGTATCAATAAAACCACTCCTAATGATTTTCTGCTATACCCTTATCCACTGAGAGAAGCTTCCTCAGGCAGCAGATGAGAACGGATGCAGAGACCCGAAGCCAGACATTACGTGGAGAGAGAGCAAAAATGGGAAATCTCTATTAAGTCCCTCCTTTCAGAGCTCAGGGAACACGGATGATATTGTAGGAACCAGGTGGGAGGTGATAGGACATCACCAGAAAACCCACAGATGTGATAGTTTTGCTTCATATTATCATATTTTATCTTGTCATGTTTGGTTGTTATTAATGTAAAAGCCCATTCTTTTTTTTTTATAAGAGACAGAAAGAGAATGGATTTGAAGGGGAGGGGAAGAGGGAGAAGGAACAGGGAGAAGTAGATATGAAAGGAAACTACAAACAAGATATATTGTAACAGGAAAGAATCTACTTTCAAAAAGGGGCTAAAGTGTACAAAATTAAAAATTGAAGCTGCCATAGGAAAACATACTTTGTGCACTTAGAAATAATGACAACACACATACTGGAGTATCCCTGAACATTTAAAAAGGGTAATTCTGCTAATAATTTTAATGAACTTGGAAGACATTACGGTAATGGAAACAAGGAGAGGCAAAGCAAAATATTCAAGGTCTCAAAAAATATAAAAAAATCAGTAAGTTCTTAAATTATCCTTCCTCACTGATGATAATGTTGTGAAGATTTTACCTAACAAGGAATTTTAATCTAGAGTTGGAAGGATGGATCAGCTGTTAAGAGTGTTTAATATCTTACAGGGACTCTATATTAATTTCCTAGCACCCATATTAGTGTGTCCTAACTATCCCTAACTCCAGGTCTAGTTTGTATATTTTCTTCTTCTGTGTACCATGCTACCTGCACTCAAGAGCATAAACCCTCACACAGACACATTCACATATATAGTTCAAAGTAAAACATATCAAACATATGCACTCACAGAGAGAGAGGGGGGAGAGAGAGTGAGAGGGAGGAAGGGAGAGAGAGGGGAAAGAGAAAGAGAGAGAGAGAGAGAGAGAAAGGTTTTGCAATTACACATTGTTCCCTATTAGAACTTGGTGTTAAGAACCTTATTGCTGAAGGCACCACATACTGGTCACTGAATACTGAGAAATTGAGTTGGTGTGGACCAGGATGCTGTGTTACTGCAAACTAGCTTTCATGGAACCAGAGGTTATATAGGCATCTGGAAGATAACCCTTCTTTGACTCAATATGAATGTATGGCAACATACACCCATGGGTACAATAAATTCCTGAATGCTTTGAATCAATCACTTTTTAATTGTATTAAGTTCTACTCCACAAGAGGAGCTGCATTATAGTACTGTGAAAGTGGCCAAGAACCTGTAGTTTGGGAGACTTCAGATGTAGACTTACTATTATTTGGCAAAATGGTAATAGCAAAAGGTAATCCAACCACATTCTCAATTTATATCTATGTCCATAGATCTGTACATCATTTACTTCTCATTTTGGTGAATTATTTATGCAATGAATGATGCTTAACACAAAAACTAATAACTGGTTAACATATAAAGTATGTATCAACTAAGTAGTTATAAGTTTGACATATATAATACTTCCCACCCACCCTAAGGTTAAGAGACTATAACAGGAAAAGAAGAAGAAATACTGTATGGGCTAAAGGTGGTAGATGACTACAGTGAAATGTGTCATCTATGATATGATCTGACTGTTTGACTGCTTTGCTCACAGCATCTGATTTTGCCATCATAATACCAAGCAAGTCAACATTCTGCACAGAGAGGGTGTGAGGTTTCATGTCCCTACCCAGAACAGATGAATTATTAACAACAAACTAATGTCCATTTAAGGAAAGATAGTTTCCTTTAAGCTTATAGCTCCTGGCATTAGGTGAATAATACTACAGAGAACGGGTGCATATCCATGAGAATGTGGGTTGCACAAGTTCAAAGGTTATAAAAAAAGGAATGATGTAGAAAAAAAGAAGCCCCAGTGTTGAAAAGATGGATCATTGGTTAAGAACTTACATTATTCTTACTAAGGAGCTGTGTTTGACCCCCACACTTCAGGTTTCTGTGTGCCCAGTGCTTATAACTCTAATTCTAGGTGACCTTACAATGTTTTCTGCCTCAGCGATCACTGCCCTTATGCATATACCAACTTTAAGACAACCATACATAATTACCATATAAAAATCCTACTAATAGACCTGGTGGGGAAGTGAAAATGAATCTCCAAGGAATTATTGAAATTTATTACAAGTGAACATGATCAAAACATATTACATGAAATTCTCTAAGAATTAATAAATATTAAATTAGATATATTTTGTATTTCAAGTTCTTTTAAACATCAATAACTTTAGAGGTACCTGATGTTAGTATTAGTATATTGGTTAAAAATATTGTACTACTCAGTAATGATAGAACTAAGGTTAGTGTCAGGTGTCCAAATGTTCACCATATGGACAATAGAAGATCATTTACTTCTTCTCAGTAAAGTAACTTTATTTTGGCCACAAAAATTAACTTTCACTTAATGAAAATGTCCAAAAATATAAACTTTTTGGTAAAGTAGAGCATGAACTAGGAGCAAGTAACCCTCAGTGTTCTGTGTACTTCAGCAAAATAAGGAGTGTCATAAAGGAGAGAGAGAAGCACAAAGCAAGAGGAACAAATTGGCGAAGGCTTTCATAGTGAATTGTCCTTGTAGGCAGCAGAATTCCAATTACTTTCTTCATGGCATTAACACTATGTCACATTCTAATCTTCCCTATTTCTAGTCAAAATTCCCCTTTTTTTAACCAATAAATATTGTTATATAACCATCCATAAGAAAAACTAAAAATGAAGTACAGCCTCCTATACAAATATGGTGTATATTAGTATATTTTATATTCTTATATTTTATAATCTATCACTAATTATGACAGCTTTATGGTCTCCTGATTTTCTTCCTATTGCTATGATAAAAAGCACTGACATAAACAACTTGGAAAGGATAGGGTTTATTGGCATAAAATTTATAATCCATTATCAATGAAAGCCAATGCTGGAACTCAAGCAGAAACTGGGATTGCAAGAACTAAAGCAGAGATAACAGAGGATAGCTGAGTTTTGTGTTACAACCTCTAGCTTGCTCAGCTACGTTTATAAAACCAAAACCCATGTTCCTAGCTATTACAATGCCCACAATGGATTTGACCTTTCTATATCCACTGACAATTTAAAAAATGCCTTACAGACATTCTTACATAGCAATTAGATGGAAACAGTCTCTCATTTAAGGTTTGCTTTCTTGGTAGCCCTAGTTTGTCCAACTTAACAAAAAATAACCAGAACATTTGCTTTATTACTCTTTATCATTCATACATATTTGTATGTGAATAAGCAAGCAATGCTTCATTTGTGTGTGAATAGACACTTGAATATGTGTAAATATGTAAATTCGTGAATACTGCAAATTTATATATGTACATGTGTGATGAACTCAGGCTGTTCATAATGGTGAACCTGACAAACTGTATTTTTTAATATTTTCATAAAACTGTATATTTTAATAACAATTTAAATCTTGTATGCTCATTTGTGCTTGTAAGGAACCTCTATATATTTATTACTTGGGATCATACAATTAAAGGAATTTATTGTAAAAATCTATATATTTCAATATTAAATTATCCAAATAATATTCATTTTTATAAAAAAGTATTTTTCAAATAAATGCAAGTAAATCACCCTTCTGGTTTAAACAGTATTGTTTTGTATCCTCATATATATAATATGTGTGTGTGCATGTATGCACATAGTAATATTTTATAGTTTTAACAGAAAGTTGGTTTTGAATTATCTCTCCTAACATGTTATCATTGCCATTAAATTCCTCTGCCTTCTTCATTATAATTGTTATAGCCTTCATTATTTCATTCCATTAGTCTTTCTTGGATGTCAATAGATTCAATGTAAGTGTGAACTTTTCAAGCCTGACCTTCTTGATTTATTTCTGGAGGCAATGAAGAAATCTTCCAACCTGCATCCTTCTAAAATATAAAATAATTGAATTGAAAGTGCATTGATGGAAAAACAGTTAACCTTTTGCTTCGGAAAGGGCTGCTGTGTCATATGAGAGCAGCCTGCTAGACTGTTTCTGTGAATTAACTAAGGATGTACCAAAGCACTGATTTCCTTTACCATTTCAAACTAAAATAAAGAATACATTAATACTAGTCTAACACTTGGCAGTTCAAATGTCTCTTGAATTTAACTAACAAATGCTAATAAATGAAAACTATGCATTGAAAATACCCTTGATCAAAAATGTGCTTTAATATTTACATTCGTATTACTTGCTAGTGACAAGACATTGTAAACACATGGGTTTTTCTGCATTGTCAGAAAGAAACAATGAAAATAACTATTTTAACCATCAATCTCCAACGCAGTACATTTAAATAAATTCAAATCTATAATAAAATTGCATAATTACAGTTAATTTTTATACACCCAAATTCCATGTCATAGAAGTGTAACTATTTGATTCTTATTAGGTAATCAGTTCTTAATTCTGGCAATGTTTGAGATATTTCTATATCAGCTCTCTTTACATTAAATAATTAAATCTTCTTGAGAAAAAGCCCTGTAAAATATGTAATACAAATCAGTTATGTCTAGAAATTATTTTCATTGAGAAATCTTTCTTTAGTTAACTTCCTACTGCTAAAACTTGTTTTAAAAGCTCTTATCTTATCTCTTCTTATGCTACCACATCTTTCCCAGATGGCAGTTTCTGCTTTGTCTAAATTTCACAGATTGGTTTTCTTTTGAATAGTTCAAATTCATTTTATCAAAATTAAAATGAATTTTAAAGATTATCCAGTAGGACTATCTCCTCAAATTGTGAAAAACATTTTCAGTAGATCTTCACTAGGTGAAGCACAATTAAATAAAACTCAGGGTCAGAAATTGTGGTTTAACCTGAAGATCTGAAAAGCTAAACAACCAAACACTGACTCTTACCTAGACCACAGTCCAAAATGGTGATCCTGCTTTCTGAAATCTCAGGAGACTGTGGTACGGGAGAATTGTCTGTATTCTGTCAATCATGTTTTAAATAAACATTGATTGGCTGGTAGCCAGGCAGAAAGTATAGGTGGGAAAACCAGACAGGAAGTAGAGGTGGAGCAAGGAGAATAGGAGAATTCTGGGAAGCAGGAAGCTCCCTCAGCAGTCCTGCCCAGACCACAGAAGAAGCAGGATGTGACCTGCCCAGCTGAAAAAGGTACCAAGCCATGTGGCTAACATAGATAAGAATAATGGGTTAATATAAGTTATAAGAGCTAATACAAAGCCTGAGCTAATGGGCCAATCAGTTTATCATTAATATAGACCTCTCTGTGTGGTTTTTTGGGGGGGCTTAATGGCTGTGGGAACTGGGCAGGACAGAAACCCCAACGAGCAGGCCCTCGTGTTACAAGACTGTGTCTGAGAGCTGTCTTTCCCCATCTTATACTCCTCTCTAGTAGTGGTATTAAAGGCTTGTATTACTGGGATTAAAGGCACGCACCACCTGATTTCTACAGCAACCAGTGTAGCTACTAGGATTAAACATGTGTGTCATCAGGGCTATAGAGATTAAAGGTGTGTGTTAACATAACCTGGTCTGTGAAGCTGACCAGTGGCACTGTTTTACTCTCAGATCTTCAAGCAGTCTTTATTTATTAAAATACAGTTGAAATGCCACTACATTTCTCCCTTTTGCCTAAAATAGAAAAGATTATAACTAATATGAGAAAAAATATATATATATATAATAAGTAAAGTAATTATATATAATGTATACAGGCAATAAATACACCAACAATATCTGGTCCATTTGTATTTGACAAATTCAGAAATAATAATATTTTATATCTATCCTATCTTGATGATTCCAAAGTCTTATATCTAATTTACTTTCTATTTTAACTTGCTTTCTGTGTCTGGTAAACTAAAACTATAGCTATCTATTCTTCAGTTCCCACAGAGACCCAAGAAGGAAATATTATTAACTGAATAAGCAGTAAGTGTAAGCCAGCGACTTCCAAAAAATACAATGACAGAAACAGCTGGCTAAACTGGACAGTCAACCAAAGTTCCTCTGCAGTGTTGGAACCATCTTCAGCCTGTTAGCCGAGCAAATCCAACAGCCTTTTCTGTGAAGCAGGATATTTTGTCTCCTGCTTGTCTAATTAGGACAGCATAATGTCAGCAGTAGAGACAGGGGCATTTTCTTGCCTTGTGGCTTACTTTTGCCACAAAGAAAGTAAACTCTGTGTGGAGTTTCTTTGATGCCCATTATCATCTCTGAAGTAGAATGGTGCTGCCAGGAGCAGACATGTTTCATTGTCATTTAAAAAAAAAAAAAACCACAAGAGCCTAGGTTATTAAAACATCTTAAATTCCAAATTCTGTAGCTCTCTGAAGTGTTTGAAGGTGACCTATCTATCTAAGTTATATCTTTGTTTGACCTTGAAAACATACCTAATATGACTACAAGTTCTGTTATACTAGGTGATTAACTTCTAACCTATATTTCTTAATTATCCTGTACAGTTGGTAATAAAAAGTTTCAAGGGCTCTAAATTTTCATTACATTGTTAGATGTGTTACAGATACCATACCTTAAATAAGATTAGAAATGTATGTACAGTATGCTTTAACAAAATTAATCTCAAATTTGTATTGATATGCAAAATTTGTGTATAATGTAACAATTAAAATCAATATAAAAACATTTAAAACTTATAGATGCTTTTAAAAAGTAGGTTCAATAATCTACTTTCTATATTATCTTATCTATATTCTCCTTTTTTTCTTTTCAGAGTAGAATTAATAATCTACATTTCTATCTTATATTTATATCACCTTTTTTCTTTTCCTTTCTTCTTTCTGTCTTTCATTCCTTCCTTCTTTCTTTCTTTTTTTCTTTGTCAATTTTGCTTTTCAAGACATGGTTTCTCAGTAGCTATGGAGCCTGTCAGGGAAATCGCTCTGTAGACCAGGCTGACCTTGAACTCACAGAGATCCTCCTGCTTCTGCCTCCTGAGTACTGGAATTAAAGACGTGTGCCACCACCACCTGGTATATATATATATATATTTTTTTTTCAAAACAAAACCTTGAATCTAATTTCCTTTGGTTAGCTTTTCTCCTGACCATTATCCATTAAAACTTATAAACAACCAATTAAACAAAACAAACATCGATAATCCATTTTTCTGGGGAATGTGGGCATAGTTTTCTAGGCTACTTTCTGATGATTGGAGACACTGAAAATTTTATGGGGACCCCAAAGAAAACTATGATTATGGTTAAGTCCTTACTGGAGTATTCTGTGAGACTAGATAATTTCAGTCAGCAGTCTTGAAGCTGTTCTGGATATAGAGCTCAGAGGAAACTGCAAAAATGTACTCTGAAATTTTGAATCATCTGGGTCATCTGTTCCTATTGGGGATTTTTCATGGAGTCTTTCTTTATCAAAACTTATTTTTCTTAACCAAGAATGAATCCACACACTCTCATTTCCCGTGGAAACAAAAGCAAAATCTCTTCTTCAAAATAACATATCTTTTCACTTAAATTTTGAAGTCAAGGCATTTTGAGCAAACCTCATGTTACTTAACCCAGAATGAATCCATAGCCTCTCATTTAGCTGGAAACAAAAGCAAAATCTCTTCTCCAAAGTAGCCTATCTTTGACTTAAATTTTGAGGTTAAGGCATTTTCAAAATATATAGGTTGGATTAATCCAGCAGCATTAAAAAGCAAATGTTTTTTAGCAGCTGTTGCTCCTTCCTTCAGTAGTCAAACAATTCAAAGACAACACAATATTGCACAGTATCCAGATTCTCTGTATATTTTCCATCTTTACATGGAAGCTAAACTGGGGCAAATGGGAGCTGGGAGAGGCAGTTTTTCTTCTGAACCTAGAGAGCTAGGTTTTGTTCCAAATCCTAGAACTGGAATTCCAATCTCAGCTCTGACCTGGGCTGGTGTCTAAAAAGCCTCAGGCAAATGACATTTTTGTGAATTTGTACCCCAAATAGTTGAGTGCCAAATGAAACATAATTAAATAGAACTCAAAGTCAGAAATTGAGGTTTAACCTGAAGATTCGAAAAGCAAATCAGCCAGCAACTGGCTCTTACCTTGAACCTAGTCTGAAACACTGATCCTGCTTCCCAGAATCTCACAAGGAGACTGTGTCTGAGAGCTGACTCCTCCCTTCTTTTCTTCCTCTCTAGGGCTGGGATTAAATGTTTATACCACCGGGATTAAAGGCATGTATCACCCAATTTCTGTGGCAACCAGTGTGGCTACTGGGATTAAAGGTGTGTGTTACCTACCATAACCTGGTCTGTAAGGCTAACCAGAGGAACTGTTTTACTCTCAGATCTTCAAGCAGTCTTTATTTATTAAAATACAATTGAAATACAACCACAACTTGGTCTTTCTGAACTATGGAATGTGATTTTAAGTAATTAAATCTAATGCATGTATGCTAAACATCATGTTTAGGGTTGGAGAGACAGATCTATAAGTAAAGTATTTGCTGTCCAAGTGTGAGGACCTGGGGTCAGATCTCTAGGATACAAATAAAAGTGTTGGATGAAAAGGCAGGTGTCTGTAATCCTGCTGTTGGAGTATTGAAATCCCAGCACTTACTAGACAGCCAGTCTAAGTGGATGTGTGAGTTTTCAGTTCTGAAAACTTGTATCAGAAACATATGTGGAGAGTAAAGGGAAAACACTCAACATAGAAATCTTGTCTTCACATGCATGCTCACACACACATGCATACATACTGGAATATAAAAATACATATATATCACATACACACTGATGCACACATATGCACGCACACATAATCAAAGAGACACTTGGGTGCACAGGATTTAGGAGAAAACATAAGTGTTTTCAAGTGAATTTTATACAGTGCAAATATAAGAATTCACAAAACCTCCATTAATGAAAATGTCAGCTAACTATGAGCCCTTTATCCTTTTACTTCCTGATTCTGAGACCCCCTCCCATGAACACTTTTGGTTTTTGCTTGTTAGTTTGTTTGTTTGCTTTGCTTTTCAATACAGGACTTTTTTTCTGTGTAACAGCCCTAGCTGTCCTGGAACTAACTCTTGTGATGACTTTGAACTCACAAAGATCCACCTGCCTCTGCCTCTAGAATATTAGGATTAAACTCATGTGCCACCATGGCCCAGTTTCCCAAGAACACTTTTGGTACACTCTTTTCTTCTGTATATGCACTCTTTCACCTGAACAATCAACCCATTTCATCCAGAATGCCCAAATATATTCAAACTATTCAAGCTGGTTCATCAATGTTTGATCATTTAATTATGAAGAATATTAAATTAAGTAATTCCCTAAGCTACTGGTCAAATTGTTTTTGAGTACCTTTTGTATTCAAATATTTTATATCTAATTTGCGAATAGCTTTCAGCATGAAACTTCTTATAAATATTTCAAAAGATTTTTATCTTATTGTGTAATATAATACAATACTTCAATTAATGTCCTTAATCTTTGCATTTTTGCTATTTTGTGGATTTTACAAAGTCTCACGATGTTGCTCAGCTCAAGCTGATCTTGTACTTGCTATGTATCCCAGTCCAGCCTGCAAAGTATGATCATGCTATGTCAGTATTCCAGATTCCTGAGATGACACATATATGCCAGGATGCCAAGTTAGACTGTCGTAATATAGTTTTGATTAAGTTTTCTACCATTCAAATAGAGAGTAGAAACAAACCACATTTTGGTTATTTTTGTTTTTTCACATATTATAATAATTGTATTTGACTGGGTACATACTTTTATTCCCAATACTGGGAGACAGAGGCTAGTGGATCTCTGAGTACACAGCCAGTCTTGGTGTACAGAATGATTTCCAGGGTAGCCCGAACTGTTTCACAGAGAAACCCTGTGTCAGAAAAGCAAACAAACAAAACTAATAATTGTACTTTGATAATGATATAACTTGCAGATGTCAAGAATGTATCCTAGTACATGTTTTCCCCACTTTGTTTATTTGTTCATTTGTCAATATAGCTATGCTTAAACTCATAAAGATCCCCCTATGCCTACTTTGCCATCCTAATACAAGAATAAAAACATGCACCAGCTTTTCTTTTTTTGCTGTTTATATGTACAATAGAATGAAAATAACATTGTAAACTTTTTTGTATACACTATTGTTCCTGTGATGATTTGTATGACACATTACCCAATACCAAGTTCTGAAATTTTCATTTACAATATAATATAAGTGCTCCAAACTTCTGGAATTTGAGAGTACTTTGTAAAAATTAATTGACAATGACACTTTTAAGTACGTTAGAAATCTTTCTCTCATGAGAATTAAATAATCCTAAAATGATTTATAATCTAAGCAGGCTACTTAAAAATATACAACAAATATTTCTCAGCATTGTAGAATTTTCTCCTGAAAGAAAACAATGAATACTCAAAAGGTAGTAAGATAAGGACTCACAATAAGTAAATGGAGGGAAAAGATACCAGAGGAATTTGTGAACTTGCATATGGGAGCTGTATGGCATATTAAAACAACTGATTTGATTTCTCATCGTGATGCCATTATTGAAGCAAATGACATTCTTATTAATGACATAGGCTTCCATTATCTGATTAAATGCTTGACTTTACTGGCCTGTTACTTTACCTTGGAGACTATTTTCTACCTGACTAACACAATTCTCACCACGTTGAAGGAAGGTCAATGCTAATCAGCACACTTTCATAAGGTCATAGAAAATGCTAGCCAATCTTGAATCTTTTTTTTTCTTTCTTTTGTAGAAACATGTATTTCTCTTTTTTTAGTTCTTATAGAAACAAATGACAAAAAAAAATCACGTTTAAACTGGATACAGGGAAGTAAAATTTATGTGTGCTTATTTTATTTTAAATGTGGATTAGAGTAGAAGGACCGATAGGGCATTCAGAATGCCCTTTTGTCACCTCTCAGTGGATCTGACTCATCAGCAATTTATAGCAACTCATAGGGATTTAGAAGTAGCTACAGTCATAGTCACCAGTCAAACTATTATAATTCAGACTGACTAAGATGCCCCCAGAGAACACATTTTACAGGAAAGCTAAAATTTATTGAAAAACAATGTGAGTTAGATTTTTTTCATTCATTGTATTTTCATTCCTAAGGAAATGTGGCAGGCAATAAAGCTTGGGAACCTAGCATTTTGCTTGATGGTTTTGGTGTGCAAGTTAAAGGTTCAATTTTATCAAGACTCTAAGCTCAGAATTATGCTCTTTTTCTGTTTACATCAATAAAATATATTTAATGTTTTATAACATTTCCTGGTGATAAATATACATGTGCCCTTTCTTGTCCTTGTGGAGGGTTTTACAAATATCTGAGTGTAAAACATTATCTTAAAATGCTGCTCATGTCATAATTAGTTTTTGGTGGTGTGTTCAGGAATACCTGGTAAACAACAACAAAAACAACAAAATAACGATATGATATAACAAAAAATTAAATAAGAATTAAATAGCAGAATTTATCTGTTGTGAAATAGAAGGGTGATATTTTATCACATTCATTATAGGGTAAAAGGAACATGTGGAGCAGGAAATCAACCAATCACTGAGCACCCTGACTCTCAACCCAGAGTCAGAGAAAGAAACACAGCCTGGGTTTGAGACCTGGGCCAGGTGTAATGATTGTTCTGTCTCTTTAAGAGACAAGCCACGCCCACTCCCTCCCCCATCCGCTGAGGCAGGCTGATCTTCAGCTTCTGGCCTGAGCTCTCTCTCTCTTCTGTGTTCCTCTCGGAGAGGCAGCTTCTCTCTCTCTCTCTCTCTCTCTCTCTCTCTCTCTCTCTCTCTCTCTCTCTCTCCCCCCTTCCCCTTTTCTGCCCTTCTCCCTTCCCTTCCATAACCCCTAAAATAAATGTCCAACTCCACTCTGTATGGTGTGCCTATCTGTCTCTCTCTTGCCCGCTCCCCACTGCCACTTGGAGACCTGGAGACCTGCCATGTGGTGTCTCTCGTGCACTGTCTCTGCCTAGGACTGCACACTGCCAGGGATTTGTGCCATCCGCAGACCCATTGTCTGCCTGGGACCAGCCAGCTGCCCACAAGGCTTGCTGGGGACCAGCCGCCTTCCTGCTGCGTGGTCTCATGTGCGGTCCCTGCCTGGGACTGGCTGCTTTCTGCAGCAAGCTGCTGGGGACTCACAGCCTGCATCGGACTGGCTGCTTATGGCAGCAAGCTGCTGGAGACCCACAGCAAACCCATTACACCAGGGAGAGAAATATTTTTATCCCTGAACCCAGGACTAAAGACACCTGCCCTGGCTCTGAAACTAGTGTCAAAGAAATACACTTCATCCCTAGAATAAGAGCCAATGAAATAAATATGCCCTGGTCCTAAGTTTAGAGTCAAAAGCTAAAAAGGACCAGTAAAAGAAAGAGTTTTGGGCCAGGTGGCAGTGGGTGTTGCACGCCTTTAATCCCAACACTCAGGAAGCAGAGGCAGGCAGATTTCTGTGAGTTCGAGGCCAGCCTGGTCTACAAGTGCTAGTTCCAGGACAGGAATCAAAAGCTATGGAGAAAAACCTATCTCGAAGATCAGAGAGAGAGAGAGAGAGAGAGAGAGAGAGAGAGAGAGAGAGAGAGAGAGAGAGAGAGAGAGAGAGAAAACGAACTGCAGTTTGGCCATGAAAGAAGAACCATCTCAGCCCCTGCCCAACTGCCCAACTGATCAACCAAACCCTGGGGAGGAAACCAACCAATTACTGAGCACCCTGACTCTGAACCCAGAGCCAGTAAGAGAAACACACCCCCACCAGCCAGGAAAGAAACATCTTTATTCCTGAACTCAGAACTAAAGACAGGTGCCCTGGCTCTGAAACTAGTGTCAAAGAAGCACACTTTGTTCCTAGAATCAGAGCCACTGAAAGAAATATGTCTTGGTCCTAAGATTAGAGTCAAAAGCTAAAAAGGATCAGTGAATAAAACAGAGTTTGGCTATGAAGTCAGCGCCATCTCTCCCCCTGACCAGCTAAACTGACCAATACCTGAGCAGGGAAAAACTAACCAATTCCCTCTTCTCCCTGAGAAGACTCTGCCCCTTAGAAGCCCTATATAAGCCTCTCCACCCCTTTAGTTAAGAGTTGTCATTAATCCCTACCTGGCAGAGGCAGCCACCCTCCTGGATTTTTTGTTCCCAAATAAATCTCTTTCTCAAAAGAGTCTTGGATGGTGACATTCATTCGCCAGTGCAGAGCAGAAGAACCTGGCTTGGATGTTCCTTAGGTGACTGAGCTGAGAAACCTTGCTGAGATGCTCCCTAAGGGGCCTCAGCAAGGTGGAGCAGAACAGAAGAACCTTGCTAGGATGCTCCTTAAGGGGGCTGAGCAAGGCCAGTGGAGGAAAAGTAACAACTTATCGGAGGAGCCAGAAGAGATTGCTACATTTCTGCAGGGAGTTTCCCTTCAGCAAAGTGTTAGCAGAAGAAACATCTTAGGCCAGAGAAGAAGCAGATAGCTCTGCTAGGATGCTCCCATAAGGGAACAGAGTAGAACTCAGTTGTAGGGACTCTCCAGGAGAAGAGTAGGATCCCTATTTCCTGCAGGGAGATGATCCCCCACCGCACCCAAGCTTCTGGTAGCCTGGCTTCTTGATAGTCAGGACACCTTTCCTCCATGGCTGAGCTGTTCCATTGCAGCTCCAGCCTCTAAAGCTGTCTTATTGTGGTCTTAATCCCAACAGCTGTTCTATTGTGGCTCTACCCCCTCCCAGAGCTGTCATATTGAGGATCTATCCCCTCCAGAGTTGTCTTATTTTGGCTCAATACCCCCTGCCCCAGAGCTTTCTTATTGAGGCTCCAGAACTGTCCTATTGCGGCTGTAAGCATATCCTGGCTTCCCGATGAGTCAGGACATCCCAACACCACTAGTGTACTACAATCCCCTACATTAATCAATAGCACCTTTTGTTAAATAATTATTTTTGCATGCATACTTTTTTTTGCTATGCAAGTATGTGTATTTGTGTGATACATACATTCACATGTCTGAAACCATGACATTGACACAGTGCCTTCATCGTTTATTCTCCATCTTATCTGTTGAGGCAGGTCCTCCCTGATACCAGAGCTCAACAATTGTAGCTAGCTTGTCACCAGGATCCTGTCTCTGCCACTTGCCAGCTGACATTACAGAGCAGCTGCCACACCCACTCAGCATTGATGTGGTAATATAAAAACGAGTAATGAACACTCGTTCCATAGAAGCATCTCATCTGTCTACTAAGCAGAGATCATATGGGTGAAAATGAGGACCAAATATTAAAGAAAACATCATATCATATTTAATATTATTATTTTGGCATATCTGTTCTAATTTGAGTTCATATGAAAGTTGACATTGCAATATGATAAATGTGAAAGATGTGAGTTTATATTTATCCTAACGTCATTATTGGTATTATTGATTTGAATCTAGTCTAAACTGGAAATTCTTTTAGTAAATTATATAGTTTTATATTAATGGGCTTATCAACAGATTCACTCAATGATTTCTTTGAATTGAAACTTTGTCACTAGTGCCTAGAAAACTTCATGCTTCCTTTAAGGAAGCATGAAATTGTTCAGCAGAAATAGCAAAGAGGACAAATTATTATTCTATGACAGTCCAACCTCAGAACTAAAAAAAAGACAGCTAGAAATATTTGAAAATATTATACAATGAGGAAATTTCATATTGATACTGTATAAACTTGTTTATCTATGAATAGTGTTCATTTACATATTAGTCACTTGCTTCCACTTGTATATACAGTGTTCCCATTTTTATCTTTAAGTCTATCACATAAACACATAATTTTGTATGTAATTAATAGTTCTTTAATAATTTTATGTATTAGTAACAGTCCTCTTGCTATGACCACATACCTTAAAAGAAACAAATAAAGCCGGGTGGTGGTGGCACATGCCTTTAATCCCAGCACTTGGGAGGCAGAGGCAGGCTGATCTCTGTGAGTTCAAGACCAGCCTGGTCTACAGAGCTAGTTCCAGGACAGGCTCCAAAGCCACAGAGAAATCCTGTCTCGAAAAAAAAAATAAGAAAAGAAAAGAAACAAATTAAAGGGGAAGGTGCTGTGGGTTTGGTAACCCTGCGCCTGCTCTCTTGCCTCTGCCTTCTGAGTGCTGGGATTAAAGACATGTGCCACCATCACACGTTTGTTGACTTGAGTTTTCTGTCCTACCAGATCCCCCAGGAAATTACACAGAGGTCTACATTAGTTATAAGCTGATTGGCCCATTATCTCAGGCTTCTTATTAACTCTTATAACTTAAATTAGCCCATTATTCTTGTCTATGTTAGCCACATGGCTCGGTACCTTATTTGGCGAGACAGTCACATCTTACTTCTTCTGTGGCTGGGACAGGACTTCCTTCTTCCCAGAATTCTCCTGTTCTCACTAATCCACCTCAACTTTCTGTATGGTTGTTCGCCTATACTTCCTGCCTGGCTACTGGCCTATCAGTGTTTATTTAAAATATAATTGACAGGATACAGACCATTATCCCACAGCAGGAGGGGTTCATTTTGGCTTATAATTTGAAGGAACAATCCACAGGTTTGGAATAGTCTGAAGCAGTTGACATATTTATGCAGTTTGAACAGGAATTGGCATTCAGAATTTGGATTAATTAATTCTAAAGTGAGAATTGAATGTGGATTTGACTTAAGGTTTGAGCCTCATATCATTCACTGTTTACGTAAACTGTAAAATTTGTCAACAAAAATAAAAGATCTAATTTATAGAGTAAATAACTTTTAAGATATCAGATGGCACAACCATACCTGATGGGAACGTCACATATCATAAAGCCAGCATAGCTGCTTGTCAAAGACTCAGCAAAGTTGAGTCACATAATATTCACCATACAACTGTTGGTTTTGTTCTCTCTCTGTTGCACACTTATAGAACTTTTAATATGCACAATTTGGGGATAATGGATTGATGGAAAATTTCTTATGAATCGTTTATGAATTCTCCCAGGAGTACTGCATCTAAGCTTCCCCAGGAAATTCCTAAATATACTACCCTTCTTGATTTTAGGGAGATATCTTTATCTACTTGAAGGTTTTCCTTAAACCTTGGAGGTTGGGACATGCATAGAGAAGCCAGAGGTATCTTTATAAGGCTATTATATTCTGAAACATCTGTTCCTGTACTTACTCAGGAACAAGGTAATCAAAACAAAGAAAATTTAAACATTATTCAGTAGGCTAAAGGGGTTAATCACAGATCAGATAACAAGATTCTTTTCACTATACACTTAGTCAATTCCATGGCATATACAGCTACAAAGTTAGATGAACTGAAGTTACCTCTGCTAGACAGAGACTTATATTGATGAGCAAAAAAAAATGATGTTGAAAGATGATAAAAGAATGAGATGTCAAGACCTCCCTTGTTTAGAAACGTTAGCTCATGCAGAGCCACTGTGAGGCCATATACCACAGTTAAAAAGAATGTCAGGATTGGACATATAAACTCATTCTCTAAAGATATGAAACGTAAGAATTGTATTATGCTGGACTTTGAATAATAACTGCAGCAGCTTTGGCTTGAGAATTTTTATTGGGCATTTTGACCATTAACAGTTAATAATACATTGCTTGGGACATGACTGTTTGCCTGGGATGGATTGGAAATTTTGTTTTGGTCTAATGCCTTAAAGCCACAAAAGCTACTCACCTGAGACTCTTTAAAAGATGAGTTATGTGGTTGATGAGTTTCTTTAAAAAATGCGTTGACAAAAACAGTTATAAAAGATAACTGTTTATCAATTATGATTACACTTGAGTGAAAATGATTGTAAAATATAACTCTGTTTTATCATGATTTATCAATGATGACTAAAAGTTATGCAAGGGGAAGTAAAACACATGTACAACACCAAAAATGATATTATCTATGTTTTGGAATAATATGAATCTATTCTTGTTTACTAAATTCTATATAAATAAAGAACACTCTGGCTGCTAGTCAGTCAGGCTGCAAGGTTCTCCCTACCATCGTGCCTGGCTCATCCTTCCCTCATCCACTCCTTACATCCAACTGACACTTGTCATCTGCTGGAACTGACCCTGCTATTGAGCTTTATATATATAGAAGCTCATATTAAACTATACTGTAATCATTCACTTCATTCTAGAAAGTTAGAAAACATTGAACTACTAAACACAGAATTTATTAATGTGAATCAAATCTCAAAAGGAATTAGAATTATATTTAGTTGATTATTTAAAGGAAACCTTTCATGATTTTATAAATATAGAATACATGATAAAATACTGAACTAATAGACTACCAATTGGATGAACATTTTCAGTATTTTATTTATATTATAGAAAGTTTGTGCAGATCTAATTGGAGCTGTACATGTCTCTTTGTTAGTTACAGTTGTCATAGAGTAGGCACAGCATTGACAACGTAGCTATCAAAGACAAAGATTTCAAAAATAATTTGTAGCTGTAAGTTGAGAACTCTTACTTGCATAATACATTTGGAGATGGTGAAGAAAACACAGAGGAAGGGATGAATGCATTTTCACTTGTAAATCAGAATATGATACTCCAAAGTATTTCAAGAAATGTCAGTAAGTAACTGCCATTGTCTCCAAATCAAATTAGATTAAATCTCCATCACTATTGATTTACAACAAATCTGTAGAGCCATAAACAAAGATCCTTAAGTCAAGAAATTCAAGTTGTGTGATATAAGGGCATTTGGAGAGATCATTCTAATAATTGGCCAATATTAATTTTCAATATTTTCACCTATTCTTGAAGAGATTCACCATGTAACCTTTGTGTTTGCATAGAAATAGATATTTTATAGATGGTTAGTGTACATATTCTATGTAATTTCTTCCCATGACATCCCAAAAAACAGTTATATGTGTCTGCAAAGAACTCTTGTCCATCACAATAGTACAATGATAAAAAAAAAAAAAAACCTTTCCTTTCGGCACATCAAAAGTAATAAGAATCAGTTAGCATGGTAAAATATATCCTCAGTTATAACAGCAAAGACTGCTTGAAATAAAGATATAAAATGCAAGGAAAATCTTTCAAAAGTGGAAAACTAAAAATGCAGAAATAGGAGAGGATGTCTATGGGTCCCCAGTAGTCAACAGCTCAAAAGTCCTACTGTATTCATGTCAAATAAGGATTTATCTGATAGCATGTGATACTTAGATGGGGTATTATCTCCCCCACTAGATGGTAATTCCACTGAAACTTCTTTTTCATATGTATATCTTCTAGGAAGCTTTTAAAGTAATTGGTTTTCATAGTTTAAAAGACCTTTAATGTTAGTTATTTCTACACATATTCCCACTTCATATAAAACCCAAATATTGCAGGCTATTGCCAGTACAATTTTTTAACCCCCACAACTTAATAGTAAGACACTATCACTGAAGATGTTATATACCTGAGTCAAAGGATGTGAAAAAAATGAAGATAGTACTCAAATGAGAGCTTCATCCCTACTGTCCTAACGTTAGTAATTATGGAAAGTGCTATGAATCTTACCAGAGAAGAAAAGTAATTATCATCCTTCAATCCTCATGAAAGAAGTACCATCTTGAAGTAGATGGTAATTAATACAAAAAGGCACATCTAGCTGATGATCAGAGAGAGGAAGTAGAGGAGCTATAGAGATAGGTGAAAGAGAGAGAATAGATGATGGATGAATAAATAGATAGATTATAGAATAGGTATATATATATATATATATATATATATATATATATATATATATATATATATATATATATATATATATATATATGGGGATGCATTTGCCCATATATACAGATGCATAACCAGAGTCAACTCTGAAGCCTTTATTCAACATCAGGTATATGCTCCATCTTTTCTCCAGCTCATGTTATTTCAGATATGGCCACTGTATAAACATTGTGCACACTATTTCATTTGCAACACCTGTCTAGAGAGCTCTATGAATCTTTTTATTTGTGCCTCTCTAGCATAGAAATTACAGAGAGATAATGCTACATCAGGGTTAAGGATCCATACTCAGGTCTGCATACTGACAGTGAAAGAACTATACCTATATAGTCATCACCATAGCTACCTAATGCTTATATTTTGATTCTCAAATATTTGACAGGCCTAGAACACCAACACAGTTGATTCTGTATCTACCGCCATTCTGAAACCTAGTACACAAAAATATTTTGCCCCTATGTTCTTAACTCTATCACTATTTTGTACCTTACCCACCTTTATTTGACTTCCTTTTCTTTCTTCTTTTACTTTTTAAGTCTTGCTTAAATAGTTAGAATTATTGTTTTTGAATTTCCAAGTAAATATTTTTCAGTTGCTATCAACATTTTAGTGCTGTTTTTCCCTGAATTTTGTGGCATTCTTGTTTGGAGGAGCAAATAAAAAGATGTGTGTGAGTGAAAAACGTATATTTGATATCTGATATCTTTCTCAACATTTTTGTATCTTATTTATTGAGGCAGGGTCTCTCATTGAACCAAGAAGCCACAATTTCTATCTAGATAACTTCTTTGCTGGTAGTAATCCTTAGTTTTTTGAATTGCAGGAGGCCGCCATATATCACCAGCTTTCATAGAATCTTAACTGAAATGATTTATCCTCTTAGATATCTCTCCAGCATACAGACTTTCATTTAGTTTTTTTTTTAATTTTTAGAACAAAGCAGAGATTTTATTTCGAAAATATATTAGAAGCAAAGTGAAAAAATATGTTTTGTCACAAATATCTATATGCACTTTCAAGCAACTAAATTTATTTGATATGTAAGCTAATATCCACAACATTCCATTCACCCGCTGTTTATTTAATTTAATTTATTCTTTTTCATGTAGTAGGGAGGAGAGGGCTGCGTTCCCGGCGCCTGGTTAGCTTATGCCCAAAATAATTACACAGAAACTGTATTCATTGAAATACTGTCTGGCCCATTAGCTCTAGCCTCTTATTGGCTAACTCTCACATATTCGTTTAACCAATTTCTAATAATCTGTGTGTCACCACAAGTCGTGGCTTACCGGGAAAGATTCAGCATGTCTGACCTGGGAGCTTCATGGCGGGCGGCTCTCTCTGACTCTGTCCCCTTCCCAGTATTCTGGTCTCTTTTCCCCATCTAAATCCTGCCCTATCAAAAGGCCAAGGCAGTTTCTTTATCAACCAATGAAAGCAACCCAAATACAGAAGGACCCTCCTGCACTATTTTCACATATTACATCCCAACCAGTTTCCTCTCTCTCTTCCCCTCTCCCCAAATCCTAGCTACATTCTCCTATTCCCTCCTCCTTTCCCTTTGGAAAAGGGGCAGGCTTCCCAGAAATATCAACCAAACACGGCACATCAAGTTGGTATAAGACTAGACACTTCACCTTGTATTATAGCTGGAAAAAAAATAGTAGGTGGAAAGGGCAACCCAGTTGGAAGAAAGGGGGAACAGAAACAGGCAAAAGTCAGGGATAGCCCCTACTCTCAATGTAGGAGCCCAACAAGAAAACCAAGCTATCCAACTGTTCATATATGGAGAAGGCCTGAGTTAGTTCCATGCAGGCTCCCTGATTGTAGGTTCAGGCCCTATAAGACTCTATGAGTCCAGGTTAATTGTTTCTGTAAGTTTTCTTGTGGTGTCCTTGACCCATCTGACTCCATCCCTCCCCCCTTCCACCTGATTTCCCAAGTTTCACTGAATGTTTGACTGTGGGTCTCTGCATCTGCTTTCAACAGTTTTTGAATGAAACCATTCTGATGAGGATTTTGCTAGGCTCTGACTGACCAGTAAGCAGAATATCACTAGGAATCATTTCATTGACTTCCCCCCCCCCAGTTGTGTTGGGTTTTATTCTTGGCTTCTGGGCTGTACTAACTTTGGTTCCTGCTTCTCCAAGCAGTGTAATGGGTGAGCTCCCACCTATATCATGGGTTTTAAGATTGGCCACTCCCACAATTTCTGTACCACCTTTACCTAAACACATCTTTCAGGGAAGACAAATTATAGTTCAAAAGTTGTATGACTGCCTTGGTGTTCCAATCCCTCAACAGGAAGATTTTACTGGTCACAGGAGACGACGCATTCAGCTTGTTACCCCTTATTGCTAGGAGTTTTACTGAGGGTCACTGTCATAGATTACTGGGAGCTTCCATTGTACTAGGTTTGTAGCCTGTCCTGAGATGCCCCCAATTCCAGTTGTCTTTCATAGTACTCTCTCCTTCCATCTCCTCCACAACTGAATCTCTCCTGTTCCCTTCCCCACCTGCTCCAAGTCTAAACACAAACTCTATTTTCCCTTCTTGGGTAGATGCATGTATCCCCACTTGAGTCCCCCTATTACTGACTGAGTCTGTGGATTGTAGCATGATTATCCTTTACAGATAATATTTGCTTACAAGTGAGTACATAACATATTTGCATCTCTGGTTCTGGGTTACTTCACACAGTATGCCTTGCCAGTAAATTTTTTAGTTTTAGTATTTTTAACAGCTAAGTAATACTCCATTGTATAAATGTATTGCAATTTATTTATCCATTATTTGTTGAAGGACATCTAGGTTTTTTCCATGTACAGACTATTATTAGTATGGAAGTAGTTGAGCAAATGTCCTTCTGTTAGGATGGGGCATCATGGAATTGTACAACTGGGTCTTGGGGGAAAATAATTGCCATTTTTTTTTGAGAAACCGTAATATTGATTTCCAAAATGTCTGTAAAAATTTCCACTTACATTAGAAATGGAGGAGAATTTCACTTTCTCCACATTCTTGCCTGCTTGAAATATCACTTTCATTTTTTGATCTTAAGCTTTCTGAGAAGTATAAGATAAAATCTCAGTGTCATTTGGTTTTTATTTTCCTGATGGCTAAGGATGTTGAAAGACTCAGAAGAGTTTATCTTCTTTATTCCATTTATTTCATTGTTCCACCTCTCAACCAAACATATCTTATATAAGGTGTAAATACCTTTCTCTTTTGGAAAAATTGTCAAGATATGTATTGTTACACTAGTTGACAGAGGTTTCTGTCCTGCCTGGTCCCTCAGCCTTTCATTACCAAAGAAACACACAAAAGCCTACATTAATTATGAAATGGTTGTCCTATTAGCTCAGGCTTTCTTATTAACCAACTCTTAAATTCTACATTAATCCACAATTTTTGATTATGTTACCACATGCTTGGTACCTTTTGTCAGTGAGGCATTCTCATCTTGCTTACTCTGCCTTTCATCTTCCCAGAATTCTCCTATTCTTGTCAATCCATCTATACTTCATGCCTGACTACTGGCCAATAAGCATTTTATTAAACCAATATAAGTGAAAATCTTTACAGAATATAAGACCATTGGCCCAGAATATTCCCCTATTTTTTTCTTTTCAAAACAAGGACTCTGAATCTAATCTCCTTTATTTAGATTTTTCCGGACAACTTGCAACCAACACTCTAAGCTAAGACAAACATCCATAATCCATTTTAGGGAATGTGGGCATAGTTTTATAGGATATTTCCTGCTGATTGGGGGTGTTGATAATCTTATGGAAACCTAAAGAAAATTTAGGATTATGGTTAAATCCTGACTGGAATACTCTGTGAGGCTTGATCATCTCAGCGAGCAGTTCTGAGGCTGTTCAGGTCCCCTGAAATGTTGGATCATCTGGGCCATCCACCCCAATCGGAGATTTTTCAGGGGTCTTCCTTGATTAAAACTGATTTTTCTTATCTTAGTATGAATCCATAGTCTCTCATTTCCTGTGGAAACAAAAGCAAAACTTCTCCAAAGTAACGTAAATTTTGATTTAAATTATGAAGTCATGGTATTTTCAAAATCTATATGCTGAATTATTTCAGCAGCATTTATAAACAAATGTCCTCTAACTGATGTCTCTTCTTCCTCAGTCAACAAATAATTCAAAGAAACATAATAGCATACAGTGTCCATATTCTTTATGTATTTCCATCTTTACATGGCTTTATTTTGAACTCTATTTCTTTTATTTTGAATTTTGGTTTTAGTTTTTGGTTTTTTGAAACAGGGTTTCTCTTAGTATCTTTGCTTGTCCTGGAACTCACTCTGTAGACAAGGCTGTCCTTGAAATCACAGAAATATTCCTGCCTCAGTCTTCCAAGTGCTGGGGTTAAAGGCGTGTGCCACCTTTCTTTCTTTCTTTCTTCTTTCTTTCTTTTTTAATCTTTCTTTCCTTCTTTGTTTTTCAAGGACTTTTTCCTTTATTTTTTCTCTCACAAGCCTACATATATTTTCAAACACTATAATGGTTTAGAGGATTTTATAATCTCAATATATATTTACTGTATATCTATCTTTTTCTGAGCACCTGAGTCTTTAATTTGCTAAACTATATGGTCATGACTAAATTAATGGCTTTGACAGTTGAATCCATCCTATTCCTTAGCTTTCTAAGAGGCTAGCTTCATGGTGGAGGTACTGGCCAAAGCCATGTTTATTTTTACAACTCTATGGAGTTTCGTGGTCCCTGCCATCACCAAGAAGCATGCTGTTGGCTATTCATAAACAGCATTTAAAGTTTTGGTGGCAGGGCCTCTCAAAAGAGATGCAAGGTTTTTGCAATTAAAGCTGATCAGGAAGCCTCTCTTAAATGAGACATGCTTGCCTCTACCAAACAGAGCCCACCAGAGAAAATGCTGCTACCAAAAAGCCATGCTTAACTATGTTATTTTGTGTCTAGAATTACTTCTGAAGGTCTCTCAGGTTTTATGTGGCTATAGTTGCCCAAGTCGACACCATTCGTTTATTGAAACTGCTTGTACATTTACTAGCCACACAAACATGAAAGATAATACAGAAACTATACTGATTACTATACTGTTTGGCTAATAGCTTAGGCATATTTCTAACTCTTACATCTTAAATTATATCATAATTTTTGTCTGTGCTAGCCACCTGGCATGATAACTTTTATCAGTGAGGCATTCTCATCTTGCTTCATCTGTATCTGGGTAACAACTGCAGGCTGGGCCTTACCTTTTCCCAGAATTCTCTTATTCTGGTTTCTCTGCCTATACTTCCTGTTTGGCTACTGGCCAATCAGTGTTTTATTAAAACAATAAAAATGACGAATCTTTACAGGGTACAAGGCCATTGTGCCACACTTTCTCTTTCTTTATGTTCGGTGAATCTAGTTTTGTAATGAATCTTTGATATATTTGGACTTGATTATAATAGTAGCCCTGGTTTTTATATAAAACCTATATCTATTCTCTAACCAAATCATGTTTGTTACTCATTCAAATGATTCATTGATAAATTTCAAGGGGATGATTTAACTTAAAAATTCTTAAATATTACTAAATCTGTATGTTCATTACGTGCTTCATGTTTATTTTATCTATGTAATTTTCTTTTAAAATGCCTTTTAAAATCTTACAAGTGTAAAAGTCCCTATTTAGAAGCTAAAAATCTGTAAATGTCCATGGCCTATAATTAATAATTCTCTTAATTAAATTAGTGGAGATGTCTATATATAAAAATTTAGTGAAGTTACTCTGAAGTTGTATCAAAAATCATTAAACACCACCATGAGTTACATTTATTTTATTGTGAGATATGAAAAAGATTCTTATGACTCTCACACAGACCACTTACAACACAAGTTTGTATTTGCCCCTGATATCTACATTAATGATATGCTGTTTTCCAACAGTTTTATTATGAGCCCAGTTTTGACCCAAATGTATTTAAATGTGTCTTCAGAAAGAAAACTGTCAGCGTAATGCTTTGAGCTTACATAATTTTATTGAAATAGATAAATTCCATTTCTTTCCACATGCCAGGCAGGATGTCTCACAGAAAGTCAGAGTGTCTAATGGAAGAGAATGGTTGAGCTGTCAGTGACAGCTAAGGCAGAAGTAAATAGATTTCCTACTCAAGATCTGGGTCTGTCAGTGCTGTCAGTTCTGGCTTTCATGATATGCTACCCATTTTCAAACCTTGACAAGTCTTTTCCTTGACTTCTACTGACGTTATTTAATCTCATGGTGATTAATTCAGGCCCAATGCAGGAGTGTGCAATAAGTTTAATAACTTTCTATTCTGGAAACAATGCTTCCCTACCTATCACAGAAATCATAGTGATACTCCGTTCCAAGGAACCTTACATGAAGACTCCCCCAGGGTCCTACACTTCATGTCTTTCTAATGTCAACTATATTGTTTAAAATGTTGACGGAATTCATGAAGTATATGCCCTTCAGTGATGCCAGAATGTGAATGTATTTTGTTGTTTTAATTCAACTTCCAGCAGCTAACTTGGTTTGATGACATATATCTTTAAAATTAAGCTCTCTAGAAACTTTGGACACCTAGCCCCTAAGAAGGTTCATTCTTCTGATTTCCCATATCTACACTCACCCTCATTTCTGTAAAAGATATATTGTTCTTTCCCAAATGATTAAATTGCCGAGTTTATTAATAAATTCAGCTTATAATGGCATGAAAATCTTCTGTATATACAAGATTCCATCAAAACACCCATCCAAATGCCTCCAAACAATCAAAAGCAGAGCAAATCCAAAACATATATTGAGTAAATGACTACTAAACTATGTTTCTTGATCTCTTTTCTCATTTTGCCAAATCTTTGATTCTCAGATTTTCCTTTTCTCTTCAAGCACAGCTTTTTACCCCAGACATTTCTGCCAGTTGTTGACTTTAAGTTTAGGTTTATGGAGAAATAGAATTACGTTGATGTTTCCATGGCTTTTACAGAAATCAACTCACATTCATTCTTTTTCAGCCCTACAGACTTCCTGAATTCTGAGGAAAGGGTCTAACCTATTTGTATTTCTTTCCCTTTCTTCTGGTTTCCGTGCCTTCCAACCAATAAAGGACATGGCTTTTGGAAGTGTTTTATCTTTCTTTTTAATTAGAACAGGGTTCTCTTTTTCTAAGACTGTGATCTGTAGCATACTCTCAAAAAATGAAAATGAAAGCCATCAAACAAAATACTCCAAAATAATATAAATTTTTGTCAAAAACATCTCTGTTTTTCTTGCTATTTTGAACTCAACGTCATTTTCTGTCTTCCTTAAAAACAAGTCTTAAGAATATTTCAATATACTTATTGTTCCCAATTTTTTCTTTTCTTTTATTTCAACTCACATTTACCCCACCTTCTTACTCAGCAGCATTCCAAATAGTATTCACATTATGAAGCCCAATACTTAACTTTTAAATCCTGACTTTGAAAATTAACAGAATAGGAATTGAGATTTTTTTTCAAAAGAATATATTAAACTCTGTGATGGCTAATAAACCATATTTCCTCTAAAAACTAGTTGAAAGTCTTTATCCTGCATTGCTGGTATACTCAAATAATTATGATGCTCTGAATGGCAGTGTGGCATAACTTAGTTCTTGAAATTGCTTGCCCCCATGTTTTTGCTTTAGTACATGAAGACTTGTCAATTTGTATTTTTCAATGCACTATAACCATTCACATTCATGCCTTCAATGCCTGTTTAAAATTTAACCTAGCCCAGACAAGGTACTGTTTGTAAGTTGTCTTTCACAAAATAATATTACATATCATTTTATGCGTTCGAAAATATAATACCAGGCTTCTTAATTCTCATGTCAGAAATAATGCATCTTTCTGTAGTTTTTCCAAAGCAGACCCTTAGGTACTGTGACTGCAGAGTTGTTTTTTTTTTTAATTGTGTGTTTCTTGCTTTATGTGAATTTGTGTTTTTCCTAAATGTATTTATTTATCATTTGCACAAAGAGTACATGCAAAAGCCAGAAAAATTTGTCAGAAACCTGGTACTGGAGCTAAAAAGGTTGTGAGCTTCCATGTGGATGCTCAGATTCAAATGTGGGTCCTCTGGAAAAGAAGCCAGTACTTTTACCCATTGAGCCATCTGTACACACCATACCCCCTTTAAAGGCATAGCAAATACTCAGTGGTAATAACAAAAGAAGTAAGAATGAAACAAGCACTCTCTGGGGTTCATAGACAACTTGGGATGTTCAAACTGTCTCTGAAAGGAAATCTTGTGAAACTGAGAAAAAAAAAAAGAATATGTCTTGGAGCTATCACATTTAAAAGAAAAAGTGAAAAAATATTTTTGTACTGTCATTAGTAGGACATTCGATGGGGATTCCTCCCTAGAGTAATTTTCATGAGGAAGCCTGAGAGGAAGGATGTAGACTGAAAGCATAATGCGGCAGTAGGGTAACTGTGCAGTAGGGATGGAGTTCTATCAGCACCTTGTATGACAGATTTTTCAGACATTTTAAGTCCATATTTGATTATTTGTACCTTTAAAATAAGCAATCTAATCACATTTGTTACTTCCAACTCTGTGCGAAGTTACCATCATCTGTTATAGAGCTGATGGGTTGCTATAAAATGCTTTGATTGGAATAGGTTCTAGGATGAATCAAAAATAAATCATTATAAAACAGTAAATGCCACACTTTCCTTTTATTTTGCTGTGAACACTGGGAGAAAATGACAGCATCATCCCCCCCCCCGAAAATGGGTTTGGGGCAGTTTCATCTTTTTAAGAACTAATGAAATTACTTCTGTTTGGTATAACCATACAAACTAGATATTAAAATTTGAAAGTATTGAAGCAAAATAGTATTTTTCACACACAAAATACATGATGCATGAATATATACTAAATGAAGGCCCACCAGTTTACCTATACATTCTAAATATGAAATATCCATAAAGGTGAACAGAAAATAGGCAAAGTTTAATGCAATAGATGCAAATAAATAGTTTATGGTGAGCATATATCGAAATCACTTCTAATAGCCTCATTGTTTATCATACTACAGAGTTAAACTAGTCATATGAACAATGGTAATAATATAGAAGTACATATGAAGAATAAATGTGATAGTTTGAAACAGTTTCTGAAAGGATACAAGGAAAAGAGAAATATCATTAAAATATAATACTTTCATACTTACCCGTAACAAACAGAATGTTTATAGCATGTGTCTATGCCTGTTTATGAATGAATATATTAACTCTCTCTCTGCGGCATGTAAGAATTGCATGAAAAGTACCATGTCATGTTCAATGCCAACAGCTGTGCCTGAAATAAAACTGGCATTCAGAGGAATTAGTTTAAACATAAAAATATAATAAATATGAAAGAATCTACTTATTATCATTTTTAATATATGCTGTTTAAATAAATTGAGAGCACGCTAAGTTATTGTGAGAAACCGAGAACTATTGTAAATGAGGACGGAAAAGGAAGCACCGGAGCCCCTATTATCTTTCGGTGTAAAATGGTTAGGTGCTAAACATAGACTGGTGAGTAGCCTTATCTAGTTCACTGAGGCTGAGTTTTATGTGCTGACATTCTTTTGACAACAGCTGTCAGCCAATGTCTGATTCACCTGAGAATGGAGACTAGGTGGGTAGGTGGTCCTGTCATTGGTGACATTTAATCAAATGTCTCTGAATGCTGTATTTTTGTGTTTCTGTGTTTAATAATGAAAAATAAACTTGTAAAATGCACAGAATTTTCTAAAACATGTGATTTTTCTAAATATGATTATTTAAAATATTTAGAGACTAATAAATTTTAGGCTATGCAACATATAATTCTTTTTAGTTTTAAAACTAGTTTTAAGTCATTTGGGGGTCTCTTTATGTAGTAATACCAACTGCTACGGAAGACATAAACTGCTAATCTTCATTGCTCTTTTTCTGGGAGTGCACCTCAATCAATAAAAGTTTCCTTACAAATCAAATGAAATATATAGATAGCTAAGATGAATGTAACAAAAGATTACTAAATGTTCAATGCACTATATTTCCTAAATTACAATTAAGAAATAGCCTCTATTCCAGTATTTCCAACTACTTAAAAATTATTTTTATGCTGACTAAGTTCAATTAGAATACAAATAAACATATCATCATATTCTATTTAATCTTAATGCATTGAACTTATTTTTATAATAAACTAAGATGGTCAGGTTCCTAACGGACTTTGAAAAATATTCTATTCAGAAGAAGATAAATAAATTAGCAGTTCATAGAAAAGTTTATACCTTCATCACTAGTGGATTTTTATGTATCTAAAGGATCTAGACTATTTTTTCATTTGTATTTTCATACCACTTTGAATCCTAAGTACATGGCAAGTATTCATCAAGTACCAAGTAAGTATATTTCTATTTCTAAGCATTGGTTTTCTTTGTATTATTTTTATATGTAAGACATGTATGTCAGTGTTTTTATATTAACTTTGGTCAGAATGAAACAGCAAAGCATCAACTTTAGTTGGCTATAATCTACTTGACTTACACTAAAATTATTTTATGGTTTAAATCTTAAACTTTGAAGTAAGAGAAGTAAACTGGGCATGGTGACACAAGCCTTTGATCCCAGCACACAGGAAACAGAGACAGGCAGATCTGTGATCTTACTATTGTTGGGTTTGTGTTTTGTTCCATGGTTTCTGTGTTCCTCTCTTATTCTTAGGAGAGTGGAGGGTTGTGTGTTGCCTGGTAGGAAATACTTCATCTTCACATGACTGAAGGAAAAACAGAATCTTTCTAAACATTATGCATTTCCCTATTTTGACAAAATAGAATTTGCCCTTGTGATTTGCGCACATAATCTCTTCTGAATAATGATGAAATGGTGATTAATTCTCATCATAAGTTAAGAAGAATATATTCCAACCATAATCCTACAAACTGTGATTTAACCTTTTTACTCTACAAGTCTCACTGAGAACATTTTTTTCCATTCTCAAGATTTATTTTTCAGTTGATATGTTGTGAAAATTTATACTCTTTTTACTCAGTTCTTTTTCCCTTGATATGTGCATTTCTTTATAAATAACTGACACTTCAGAAAGTTACTACATATGCAAGCATATAATGCTTTCTGACACTAAATAGAGATATTGTATCTTCTCTTTTCCTCACGTTCCTTTTACAAAAATATGGTCAATTCATTATGCAAATTTACATCATCCTGGAATGATAAAAAATAATCAAAATTCATCCTGTTTTTGTAAGAGTCAAAATGAATATAAGTAGACACCTACAAATGATCTTCATGCTTCTTCAGAATGTAAGCAAGAATTTAACAATAATTTAAATACTAGTTACACATATATTACTATGCGTGTAGAATTGAAACATGTTAAAAAGTTACCTTTGTATCCTTTAAAACAGATATATCTGGGTTCCAGAATGAGACTTTTACTTATGTGTACCCAAATGTTGTTCTCAATTGTAGTAATCTTTATAACACTTAGAAAATTAATGTGGATCTTACATATAACACATAAATATATTTAGGAACCAAGATCAGAGAAAAGAATAGAAGTTTATGTTATAATTTTAATTAAGATCTTATATCTGGGCCCTGCCACCAGTAGGTGATTATTAATATTTTTCATTCTTTGAATGTTATGTGACATTGAAGTTTTTCCTTCTCTTCATAAATATATTTCAAATTCATGAATATAGTTAATTAGTTCTACAACTCTGGCTAGAACAGATAGGGATATTTCCATAAATCATATGAGCATCATTTCCTATTATCTTTTATTTCTCCAATGAGCTTTAAATTCTTTTGTATATGCTTATATGGGTAAGAGACAAGTGAGCTTTTGTTCCTCTGAAATCACATATGCCAAGTTAGAGTACTCTGACTGATTTGATGCTGTCTACCTCTGTGACATATCAAGCTGAAAACCTTTCTGCTTGTCTATCGATCTACACATTTAGATGAGTTTGACAAGCATGCTATTTTAGCAAGAAACAATACAAAGAGGAGGAAAAAAATCCTTCATTGTATTTTAGCCTGGGGCTGTTCAGGGCTGCAGCCTACGGGAATTGGCTTCTTTATAAGATGCAATTGTTGTCTAAGCAGAAATCTCCAATAGACCTGGAATTAACTTTCAATTACAATGAGTTAGATATGAACTCAAGGTAGGATTTTATATTAATTGGGTAACTGATTGTTGTTATTATGTGAAAAAGACACAAAAGTGCTAGAAAATGCAAATAAGTTGAGCTGAATAAAGGAAACTGATCTGTTATCTAATACTCAAAATAAGATGGTATTCTACATGTTATTTTTTATTCTAGTGCTGTGTTCTTGCAGTATGATTAGCTTAGAAATTTGTCTCTAGAAACTTTGTTCTCAGTTTTGATTGGACATTCTTTAACATTTTTTATTGTGACTTGGTTTTGAAATATTTAATGTCTCATTCAAAATTGATCACGCATGTTGTTTCATATTATTTTTACTTGGTGTTCCTGATTATGTTTTCTGCATATATGTCTATACATCCTATGAATTCAGTGCCCATGGAGGCCAAAAGAGTGTGTTGGGTACACTGGAACAAGAGATACAGACAGCTCTAAGCCCAAGTGGGTGCTGGGAATCAAACTCATGTCTTCTGAAGAAGCAACTGCTACTCTCAACCACTGAACCATCTGTGCAGTCTCCATACAATGATCATCCACTTAATGTATGCTACTTGCATGATGAATAATAATTTCCCTCTGTCCAGGTTAACATAGGAGCATATTTTGATAAAATAATTTCTCATTTTTAATTTTAATTCAAATAATTTTGTCTATATGATATTTCCTTCAGTAGTTGAACAAAATTTAAATATTTAAATTCAAAATATTACATGCTATACTAGCGTTTCAGGTTAATTTAATTTCTACTAAAGACAGATATTTTAAAAATTTCAAAAAGTAATGATAGTTAATACACTATCTTATTTTATTAGTGAAATCAGAGTGAATAACCTAATTTACTAAAAATATTGTTGACTAAGGCATAGTGACACATGCCTTTAATCCCAACACTTAGAAGACAGGAGCAGGTGGATTTCTTTGAGTTCCAGGCCAGCCTTGTATAGATAAACACCATTTCTCAAACAAACAAATACAAAGCCACACAGAATCAACATATTTAAGTAAGCATCTAAATGAGGGAAGGAGTTTAAAAATAGATAACATTTAAAATACATAGTTTATAAATTATTTCAAAATAAATTTCTATAGCTCCTTGGCTTAAGTGCTCTAATATGAATGCACATATATGGGTCAGTGCATGGCTCACCCTGTGAAAACTCTATCTGTCAATCCTGGTAACCCATGTTTTATTCCGAGGACTCATGTGGTGGAAGGAAAGAAAGGACTCCTACCAACTGCCCTTTGATCTCCACATGTGTCTCATGGCACGTGTCCTCCACCAATACATACAGAATAGGATAAATGAAAGTGTAAAAGTTTTCAAAGCTTCATCTTGCACTATGCATTAAAGTTGACTACTGTATATTCATATTTATGGTATATAATGTATAGAAAAGTTGTTATAAGCATAATTGTTTAAATATGTGTGAAATGAAATGGTCTGTCATGGTTGACTGATAGCAATGATACTTCCTAACTGTGATCAGCAAGAGGATTCATATCAGGGCTTGATGTTGCATGCCTACAAGCCCAGCCCTCAAGAGACTGTGACAGGAAATATCAGTGGAAATGTTTGGCTACTTTCAGGCAAATACACTATTGTCCAAAAACATACCTCAATTTCAAGCCACAGCTCTTTGCTGAAGAAACATTTATATGCTCATTGCCCAAAATGCAAGTTGAGTCCTGTAAATGTTTGATCCTAATGAAAACAATCAACATTAACTTTAAGGGAGGCAAATACTTGAAATAGTGTGTTATGAGTTACTAGCTGACAAAACTCACCTTATTTTTTTTGCCAAAAGTCAAAACTGTAGTTCTATAGCACATAGAACATCAGCATAATATGGTACCAGTGCCACTTGAAAAAGAATTGTTTGTACACAATATTTAATATTTTAAGTCATGTAAAAACTCTACTGTCCAGTAGTTCTGGCATTATTATTTTAATTAGCTTAATGATAATTAGTAAAACTGACAGTATACAATATGCTTATACGGTCACCCAGCAATTTTATTTCTATTTTTTTAAACATTTCTTGAAAAATAAACTTTTAACTTCCTTGTAGATAAAATCACAAACGTTCTTCCTGGTCTTCTAAGCAGAACTTTAGGGACCCTACCAACAAAATATCGAAAAGGATAAAAATTTAGTTCCATAGATAGAACAAACTTTAACTTCATTCTTATCCATATTTCTTTATCACAGATGCAAATAGATATTGCCTTTCTCTAGCCATCTCATATGTCATATCTATTCCTTCTCTTAAAATGCCTGGAGGCTATGTAATGTAGGTGTTGCACATATTTATAAGTACACAGAATGAGATCTTGGGCACAATATGAATTGGTCTCCTCAAGACATTTTTCTTTCTTTTTATCGTTTTGAAAGTTTAAATACAATTTTTCTCCTGATACAATATTAAAAATTATTATAGTATTTTCTATATATAATCAAATATTCCAAACTGTCTGTATTTTAGCTCATATATTGTGTATATATATTTGTATATTATAATATATATTGTATTTGTGTATAATATATATGCATACAATATATGTAATATGTATATAATATACACAAACACAGCATATTCTATTATATACATACACACATAGCTTTTTGAAAATTTATAATACCAGGTCAGCATTAGCTACAGAATAAACTGTGTAAAGGAAATGGTAAAGAAAGACAAAATCATGTCAAAAGGATCAAGTATCAAAAATTGAGTACAAATTTTTCATTCTGAATAGTATTTATTTTCTAATGTATTTGTGCACATAACATGGTCAGTGCCTATGTTGGTAAGAGCATCTATTGTCTCAAAGCTTGATGATGTACATGAAATCAATGTGTGTTATTTTCAGGTTTGGCCCTTTTAAAGGCATTCTTCCTCATACTTTTAAAATTCTATGCATTTAAAAATTCCCAAACACATTCTGTTAATTTGATTACTACAGGGAAGACGTGGAAGGGAAAGAGCCGGAGTGGGAGCTCATGACGAGAAAGGGTGGGCTCCAGTTTCTAAACAAATGATATATTCACACGCCTCTTGCATCATCTACACTTTGATCCAATGTGTGCTTAGGACAAAGATTACAGTAAACAGTCCTCATTTATAGTGAGCTTGTTTCCAAACTTCCAAAAATTTTGGAAACTGTAGATTGAAAAAAACATACAAGGTCAATCCATTACATATATATGCTATTGATAATTTATTTATTAGTCATAGTAATAAGTTAGCAAAAATATCCTGAAGTAATCATTCTCATATATTCTAATACAAACTATTTAAATTATCTTCTTATGTTAAGTAATTTTTATGTTACTATAAAAAGGGTATCAGATCAAATAAGATGGGTGATGTAATCATTTTGAAACATCATCACTCTGCCACTCTGTGCTAATGCAGCTGACACACAAATACAACAATAATTAAACCATGTTTGTTAACTGAAGAAGCTACAATATGACTAAAAGGTGGGTGCAATTTGGAATAGGGATAAGCAATGCAAAGGTATGGTATCCTATGAGAAATGAAACAGAATGGCAGAATATTACTTCATGCTATTAAGAACAATGTACTATTTAAAAGTGAAAAAATATTTTATTTATTTATTTATTTATTTATTTATTTATTTATTTATTTATTTTGTTTTTATTGCTCTTTACATCTGGAACTTTTCCAGCTAATAATTGTTTGTACTGCACTCCATCTTGAGTATTGTTATCTGTAGAAATAATGTAGGTTTCTATAAGGGAGATGTTAATAGGATAAAAATAATAAGAAAACTGTTTGTAGCAATGTCTTTATTTACTCATTTTTATGGCTATCAGGGGAAAACTTCAGTGAATCAGTTTTCTTTTTCTACCTTTTTGTTTCCTGTGGTTAATTTTAGATCTTTATTTAGACTTAGTGGCATGTATCATTTTCACATGTTTACTGTTGAACTTTTTCAATAATATTTAGAAGTTCAAGAATCCTAAAGTCTACACTGTGTTGTCTTAATATTTTTTATTGATTTTTATTGAGATCTACAATCTATTTTTCTCTGCTCCCCTCCCTGCCTCTCCCCTCCTCTTCTATACTCTCCCAAGTTCCCCATGTTCCCAATTTACACAGGAGGTCTTGTTGTTTTAAGTTTTATGTGAACTCTACATGCAGAATTCATATTGAAATGACTATTATCAAACAAAGCAAAATCTTAAAATCTCATTGTTATCACTTGCATGGTTGGAAGATTTCAGTCTATTATTTTATGAAATAGGACTAAACAATACAAAATGACTAACCATAGCTACAATGAAATCTCATGGTTTTGGAAAATAAATAAATAAATTGATAGGAGAGGGAAGATAAAGAAAATTATACAAAATTTTATAAAATATTTTAAAGATTTGTGTTATAATAATGTAACAGCAAATCATTCAGACAATCATTTGCTGTTCAAAGACTTCCATTATCAGAAGTTTATCCATAATTTCTGAACATTAGTTCATTTCATTGATTCGTCAGTTGATAAGGTAGTTTTTATAAAATGCTCTGAAATATTTTTAATAACTGTGTTTAATAATCAGCATTGAATCTAAACTATATTTCTCTCTTTAGTTGTTCATATCATAAAAATTAAAGATGGTCACCAATATTGATAAATTTTTATATTAGCAAAGTAACACTTTATTATGCTTGATCACTAACTTTAGATCTTATTACCATTTATAAATATATAATTTATTATTTTTATTGCTGGGCAAATAAATGTTTTCTGTATGATTTACACTTAAGCATTGTTTTTTATCCTTAAAAACTAATTATACTCACTGGAATGATGAAATCTATTGACTGAGCTCCCAATGTCCAGTTGAAGAGTAGAAGGAGGGAGAGTATGAGCAAGGAAGTAAAGGGAAGGGCCTTGGACTTCCTTCAGGGCAGGGTGCCTTGCCCTCTCTTAAGATTGGAGGGGCATGGGTATGAGGGTGTGTGCAGGGAGTGGGACGAGTGAGGAAGTGGGAATTTGGATTGGTACTTTTTTAAAGTAATAAAATAAAATAATAAAAATAAAAAATAATGGAAGTGAAGCTTAAAATTAACTTAAGCTCCATGCTGTTAACTCAAATTACATGTATTTACTTGGATGACTCAATGTCTAAAGTGTAAATTGAATCACACTTCTGCAAAGCATGCTATAATTCACCATGGTTTTCATTTCATTAAAGTTCAATTAATATTCTCATAGGAAATTTACAATGAGAAGTATGTTTTTGCATAAGAAAATAATATATATGAAACATCAGATTCCATACAATGTTTAACTTCATTTCAAGAAATGTGTGATCAACACAGCTTAAAATGATGAAAACAAAACAAAACAGCACAAAAACAAACACACCCTTACCTATGGCTAGAGAAATAGAGTTTTAAGATCAAAGATTTAAACCATTTACACAAAATGATCTACATTTTTCATTGTTGGTAAAAACTAACTCAGCCTGCCCTTGCCTGAATTGAAATAGAGGAAGGGTAGATTAAGGCAGGGGAAGAGAGGAGCTGGAGAGAGAGTGCCTGGGGGAGAAGAGGAACTGGAAACTACAGTCAGAATATAACATAAATAAATAAATTTTTAAAAGGAATTAACTCCAAACTGATTACTTTGTTCCATGTCACAAAATGTTAGCATCTAGTGTAAAAACTTAACATGACAATATGTATGACCTGCATGTGAAAAATATTTTTAACTTGTTTTTCTTATTTTCTATGATGATAAAACTGTATATATTTATCATGGATAATATGTACAATAGTATTTTTAAATGTGCATACATTTAGAATCAGTAATTTAAAAATTAATTAACATGGAAAATTTAATAAATTATTGAACAATTTTCAAATATGGAACATATTACTATGTGCCATAATTTCTCTTGCTTAACAGTCATCTTCACCTCAAACCTAAAGTTTATATGAAATTCTATATTATTTGTTTTACATTTATCCAGGCTCTTTCTCTTCTGCAACCACCTGTAAGCAACAGTTTTTCCAATTTCTTCAATTAAACAAAATATTCAAAGGACACAAATAACCATTGTGTAGTCTGGAAAGATGGTTAGAATTTAAGACCACTGGCTGCCCTTCTAGAAGATCAGGGTTTGATTATCACAACTCATATGCTGGGTCACAATTGTCTCTAACTATGCCCCCAAGGGTTTCAATACCTTCTTTTGGATCATAGGTCATGAAGTACATATGTGGTGCATAAACAACCATAAAGGCAAAACACTCATGAACAAATATATTTTAAAGTTAATTTTTTTCATTCACTTTATTTTATTCCTTCAATAACCAAAAGAAGGACCCAATTGCATTTAACATATTAATCTGAACTTTACTTGCACTTACACAATAGCAGGATTTCTTTATTCAACTCTTGAAAATAAAGCTTTTTATTAGTTCTTTGAGGGAATTTTACATGTTTTTTATTAACATTTTTATCCCCCATACCCAACTCCTCCAAGGTCTACACCCCCTTATTAATCACCTAACTTTCTTTTTAAATCCTTCAAGAACAACCTGTGCTGCCAAAATATTATTGCATGTGTAGTTTTCTACTGTACAATGGTCAATTTAATAAACGGCAATACTCTTAGACAAAATTTTGTCTCTAACAATGGCCAACAGTTTCCCTTAGCCCCAAAACTAGGAGTGGGATTAGTTATACAATTTTTATCTCCATTCATTTTGGGATTTGATATAATATGGGCTCTCAATAGTCTTGTG
The DNA here is from genome assembly GCA_004026605.1 of Ondatra zibethicus. Lineage (NCBI taxonomy): Eukaryota > Metazoa > Chordata > Mammalia > Rodentia > Cricetidae > Ondatra > Ondatra zibethicus. Next base: position 112,246 of record PVIU01004682.1, read on the forward strand.
CATGCTATTCACCTGATGTCAGTTCATATGGGAAGCTGCACTGCTGTGTCCAGAAGATATTGTTTCCTTGTAGGCTTCATTCTGACTCTTAGAGTCATTCTGGGTCCTCTCTTCCCAATGATCCCTGACCGTTGGGAAGTTAATGGATTATATATGTTCCCTTCCTGGCTGGGAATTCTTCAGTGTCTTAATCTCTTTATCTTGGTTAGTTAGGGATCTCTGATTTAAATGTCACCAACTGCAAATAAAAGCTTCTTGGGGAAACGATGAAAGATACATTCTAAGAATAAAGTTAAGGAATTAGGACTTAGTTGAAAACTGTCTGTTTAACAAATAACTATGGTCTTTTGTAAGGTCTTTGCCCAATCTAGTTGTGTTCTTGCCCCAATAATTTTGACTGGCATGGGTTACCTCTGATGGAGCAGTACTTAAATTTATTTGGAAAAGTTTTGTTACACAATTTTTTGAACCTATTGTACTAGTGGGTGTGTCTTTCTGAGACAGTCATTTTTGTAGTTTGCAGGGTTCAGAGATGAGTATGATTTATTATTATTTTTCCCTCCGATAGGATGTACAACTCCTACCAGTACTGTGGCAGCTAGCCAGTAGGTACAATGCTTCTAAGTCAGTGCCACCTTGATTTCTCTCATCATCTATAGGAGGAAAGTATGTGGAGTCCTATACAACAAACACAGGCCAAAAACTCCAAAAGAAATAACCCATTCCTTCATAGCATATCAATGTGCATATGTGTAAAAACAAATCCATAAAAGTTCATTGTACATATATATCTATATATGACACATATTAAGATTAGAGGATTAGAAAACATTTTCTAAGATAAAATTCAGAAAAAAGTAAACTGGACAAAAGGATATACTTAACCAAATTGAGTTAATACAAATATAATGACAATTTTAGATTCAAAGAAAAAATAAAATAAAAATCAACTATAAAGAGACAAAATTTTACTCTGAATCCCACACTGTCTTCAAACTTAAAATAGTCTGCCTACTTCAACTTCTCGTATTCTGGGAATGAGACCCAAGCAATTATGCCTGGCTATAAATTTCTTATTTATAGCAAATGTCAACAATAAGTGAAAGAAGAAATGGTAAAAGGAATAAGATTCAGGTAGGTGACAAAGTCCCAGGGAGATATTTGTTATTCAACTATAGCATGCTTATTGATGAAATAGAGGATTGTGATCATTGATGTGATATGGAACATAACTTCTGTTCTAATCTGACTGTAAGAAATATCAAATATAGATCTTTTCTATCAAATACAATAAAACTTGCTTTTAGAACAAGGAATTAAGATCTTTTTGGCTCCTCGATCTTGAAAGTCTTCCACATGTTTTAATATTCCCCACTGAATAAAACATTTATTTACTCAAAAAACCATTGCTCTATTTTAGGGATTTGATGACCTGGAGAAGTGGACCTTTCTTCTTCCTCCATTTCCTATGTGCCAATTTATTTTAGACTAACCAATTGAATAAGATTATGACATTAGAATCGAGGCAATGGTAAAACAACATAATCACCACATTTCCTAGAATAAAACAGAAATGCACTTCCTGTCTCAATGTTTGCTTATTATTCCTGAGTACCCCTTCTTGATCAAGAGGAAAGTTTGCCCTGTCAAAGCACTACAATGAGAGTGGTGATCTTTCTTTTGTGTCGTGAGGGCCTGCTTTGCTGGGGTTTCTGTCCTGCCCAGTTCCCATAGCTGGCAAGTCCCAAAGAAAATCACACAGAGGTCTCCATAAGTTATAAATTGAATGGCCCATTAGCTCAGGCTTCGTATTAGCTCTTATAACATATATTAACCCATTATCTTTTTCTGTTAGCCACATGGCTCAATATCTTTTACAGTGGGGCAGATCACATCCTGCTTCTTCCATGGTCTGGGCAGGAGTGCCGAATGAGCTTCCTTCTTCCCAGAATACTCCTGTTCTCATTGCCCCACCTCTACTTCCTGTCTGGTTTTCCTGCCTATACTTCCTGCCAGTCTATCAGCCAATCAACATTTATTTAAAATATAATTAACAGAATTTAGACAATTCTCCTCCACCACTTCCCTCTCTTTTTTTGTTAAACAAAGGAAAATATCCATAGTACATTTTTGGGAAATGTGGGCATAGTATTCTAGGATACTTCCGGCTGGTTGGGGGTGCTGATAATCTTATGGGGACCTAAAGAAAATTTAGAGTTATGATCAAGTCCTGACTGGAGTATCCTATGAGGCTTGATCATCTCAGGCAGCATCTTGAATCTGTTATGGATGTAGAACTCAGACATGTGGGCCATCTGTTCCTACCGGAGATTTCTCAGGTGGTCTTCCTTGATCAAACCTGATTTTTCTTAACTCAGAATGAATCCATAGCCTCTCATTTCCTGTGGAAACAAAGGCAAATACTCTTCAGCAAAGTAACATACCCTTTGACTTCAATTTTGAAGTCAAGGTATTTTCAAAATACCTATGTTGGATTAATTCAGCAGCATTTATAAACAAATATCTTTTAGCAGCTGTTGCTCCTTCCTCAGCATTCAATCAATTCAAAGAGAGCATAATAACATACACTATCCAGATTCTTTGTCTGTTTTCCATATTTATGTGGCTTTATTTTAAACTCTATTTCTTTTATTTTTAATTTTTGGCTTTCTGAGACAGGGTTTGTGTGTATCTTTGTCCTGGACTCACTCTGTAGACCAGGATGTCCTTTAACTCAGATATCTGCTTGCCTCTTCCTCCCCAGTGCTGGGATTAAAGACGTGTGCCACCATAGCTTGAACTCACAGAGATATGTCTGCCTTTGCCTCCCAGGCATTGGGATTAAAGGCCTGTGCTACCACACCTTAAACTCACAAAGGTCCATCTACCTCTGCCTCCCAAGTGTTGGGATAAAAGGTATATGCCACCATACCGAACTACTCTCTTTCTTTTTTATTTTAAGGACTTTAACCTTTTTCTTTTCTCTCCCAAACTAGCATATAATTTTAACACACAGTAATCCATTTAGTGGTTTCTTTTCTTTGAATCTCTCTTTACTGTATATCTCTCTTTTACTTACTACACGAGTCTTTAATTTACCAAGCAATATGGGTAGGATTAAAGCTGTGGCTTTGAGGGCTGGATCCAGCCCATTCCTTAGCTTTCTGTGATTCCAGCTTCATGGAGGAGGTACCAGTTGTAGCCATGTATATTGCCACAACTCAATGGCGTTTCAAGGTCCCTGCCAGCAAGCAAGCTGCAGCAGTGTGCTCACAAACAACACTCAAATGCTCCATAGTTAGACAGCCTGCCTGAAAGAGTCAGAGTTTGCCCTGACAGGACAGTCCAGAAAGCCGGCATTTTTAAAGGACACAGCTCTTTTCCTGCTACAGCTGAAAACCAAAAAGCATGCATTCAGCTTTTCATCAACACTGTTTAAGTGTTTCGTGGCAGAACCTCTTAAAAGAGCTGCAAGGTTTTTCAGCTGAAGCTAGTCAGGAAGCCTCTTTCATAGAATAAAACAGAAAACACTTCCTGTCTCAATGTTTGCTTGTTATTCCTGAGTACCCCTTCTCAATCAAGAGGAGTGTTTGCCTTGTCAAAGCAGTACAGTGAGAGTGGTGGTCTTTCTTTTGGATGCCAAACTTATTTTTAAGAAGTATATATTTGCTCCCAGGACAGTTCCATGAAGGTGAAATCAATGCGACCATTCAGCCAAGTTGGTGATGAGAAGAAAGGCAGGTTCTCAGGTATCCTGGCGCAAGATTTTTCTTTAAGGAGCTTCCTGTTGATATTGATTACCATGAGAAGAACAAAGGATGATTATGTCAAGCTATGGCCACAGTTGCAATTTTATTTTTGGTCTATGAAAACTATTTGTTACTTTGTCATTGTACAACAATACTAGACATTTACTTGAGGGTTATTTGTCTAATATTATTTGTCTAATATTCTCCAGTTCTCAGATACAGGTTTTGAAGCTTTGTCAGTGATACATTAGAAGAGAATGCCATCATTTACAGTTTATCATATCTGAAAATCAAGGTGGTTCTTTCAGTAGTGTATTAAAAAATGGTCACATTGTTTCAGGGATATTTGCAAAATTATGGTTTTTACACCATATAATCAGACATTATCTTACTTTATAAATTGTAAAAACTCAATATTTTTACTTTTCTTCCTATGTAAATCTGTGAATTTTGTCACCCATGTTAACCTCATACATTTTGTCATTTCTCTACACTTATAATTTATACTTTACTTTAAGCTAAAAACTTAAGACAGGCATAAAGTCTTTCATTTATTTATATTTCAAGAACGTGAAAATCTGAAATACTAAACAATTGTGAGTTTGAGGCCAATGTAGGGCTCCAAGTAAACCATATCTCATAGGTAAATCAATAAAGAAATACGATGAGCCCCTTAAGACCATCTGTGGGTTGAGAACTGAGATTAAATATTAAATGATATTCCAGTGAGATGAACATCTAACCAGTCCTAGCCAAGTTTGGCCTCAGCTGCCATTGAGACGCCACTGTCTGAGCTGCCATCCCAGTCTGTAAGGTTTTCAGCTCTGCCCATTAAATTCTCTGTTTACCATTTCTGAACATTTGCCTCATTACCATTTCTCTGAGTAATGGTAGTTTACCTTCTCTAAGGCTGCTGAGCCTTGCATGACTCCCAAGGTTCCTTCTAGGCTACAACTAGGTTGAAGGTTAACACAGCAGAAATCATTAGCGGTGCAAACTCACTAGACTTTTCGCAATGTGTATCTGCATGTTGCTTTTTCTACTATGAAATGAGTTATAAATACACACTTATAATATAGAATAGAAAAATTCCCCTATTTTTCTATTCTCTATATATCTTCATATAGATCTACTTAAGGTAGTAAATTTTAAAAATTCTGTTCCACATCTTACATCTGTCAGAATGGCTAAAATAAAAAGTACTGAGGACGGTATATGATGCAGAGGATGTGGAGTTAGGGGACAACTCCTCCACAGCTAGTGGTACTGCAAAGTTGTACAGTCACTTTGGAAATCAGTATGGCCATTTCTAGGATAATTGTTAATCAATCTATCTCAAAATCCATGATACCAAAGAGGTTGGACAAGTTTGCATTCCCACCAGCAATGGATGAGAGTTCCCCTTACTCCACATCCTCTCCAGCATAGGCAATCACTGGTGTTTTTGATTTTAGCCATTCTAACAGGTGTAAGATGGCATCTCAAAGTTGTTTTGATTTGCATTTCCCTGATGGCTAAGGAAGTTGAACATGACCTTAAGTATCTTTTGGCCATTCAAACTTCTGTTGAGAATTCTCTGTTCAGATCATTACCCCATTTTTTTAATTGGCTAATTTAGAATTTTAATGTCTACTTTCTTGAATTCTTTGTATATTATGGAGATCAGGCCTTTGTCTGATGTGGGGTTAGTGAAGATCTTCTTGCATTCAGTAGGATGTCTTTTTGTCTTAATGACTGTGTCTTTTGCTATACAGAAGCTTCTCAGTTTCAGGAGGTCCCATTTGTTCATTGTTGCTCTTATTGTCTGTGCCACTGGGGTTTTACATAGGAAGTGGTGTCCTGTGCCCATGTATTATAGGCTACTTCCCACTTTCTCTTCTATCAGGTTCAGTGTGGTCAGATTTATATTGAGGTCTTTAATCCATTTGGACTTGAGTTTTGTGCATGGTGATAGATAAGGGTCTAATTTCATTGTCCTACAGGTTGACATCCAGTTATGCCAGCACTATTTGTTAAAAATGCTTTCATTTTTCCATCATATAATTTTAGCTTCTTTGTCAAATATGAGGTGTTCATAGGTTTGTGGATTAATATCCGGGTCTTCTATTCGATTCTATTGGTCAACATCTCTGTTTTTATGCCAATACCAAGCTGTTTTCATTACTGTTGCTCTGTAATAGAGTTTGAAGTCAGGGATGGTAATGCTGGTCCACTCACTGAGACAGTGTGCCTGATCTAATGGAAGCTCACCAAATCTGGCTGGACTGGGACTGAATGAGCATATGATCAAACCAGACTCTCTGAAAGTGGCTGCCAATGGGGGCAGACAGAGAAGCCATCAACAATGACACTAGAACTTATCCCTTCTGCATGTATTATCTTTTTGGGAACCTAGTCTATTTGGATGCACACTTTCCTAGGCCGGGATGGAGGGGGGAGGGCCTTGGACTTCACACAGGGCAGGGCACCATGCCCTATTTTAAGGAAGCAGGTTGAGAGAGGAGAGGTGGGGAGAGCAGAAGGGGACTGGGAGAAGGGAAGGAAATGTAAATTTTTTTGAATAAAAAAATAAAAGAATATGAAAAAAAACATGATACTACTCCTGAACATATACCCAAAAGATACTCAATCACAAGGACACTTGCTCAACAATATTGATAGCTGAAATACTCATAACAGCCAGAACATGGAAACAACCTAGATGCCCCTCAAGAGAATGAATAGAGAAAGAAAACGTGGTGCATATACACAAAGGAATATTGCTCAGCTGTAAAACAAAATGAAATCATGAGATTTGCAGGCAGATGGATGAAACTAGGAAAGCCATCCTGCATGAGTAACAAACACTGAAAAAGACAAACACAGTATGTACTTGCTCATAAGTGGATTTTAGATGTAAAGCAAAGGGTAGCCACTACAATCCGCAGCTCCAAAGCAGCTAGGTAACAAAGAATACCTTAAGAGAGATATATGCATCAACCTGGGGAGGGGATTTAGATGAGATTTCCTTGGTAAACTGGGATGGAGGAGGTCAACGAAAGTGGAAGATGAGAACATGCGGGACACGGATGGAGTTGGAAAGCAATGAAAAAGATATCTTGCTAGAAGAACCACTATGGGTTTAGGGAGAAACCTGATGCTAGGCTAGTTCCCAAGAATCCACAACAATGACCCCAACTAAGACTCTTAGCAATAGTAGAGACATAGCCCTAACTGACCCTACCCTGTATTCATTATTTATCATCATAAAGCCTTCATCCAGCAACTGATGGAACCAGATGCAGAGATCTACAAAAAAGCATCAGGCTGAGCTCCTGGAATATGTTCAAAGAGCTGGGGTAGGGAATATATGAGCAAGGAAGTTCAAAATCATGATGGAGAAATCTACAGAGACAGCTGAACTAAACTCATGCCGAGTCAGGAACTCTAGACCAACAGCTGGTTTGATTCCTCCATGGGAACAATCTAGGCCCTCCAAATGTGGGAGACAGTAGTGAAGCTCAGACTATCTGTGAGGTACCTGATAGGAGGACCAGTATCTATCACTGGTGCCTGAGCTAGGTTGTTGGAGATCATTCCCTATAGTGGGATGCCATGCACAGCCTTAATGCCGGGAGGATTGGCTTGGTCCTTCCCCAATTTAATGTGCCAGACTTTTTGACTTCCCATAGGAACCGTTCCCAGTTGGGAGGAGTGGATGGGGGATGGACTCGGAGGAGGTGGGGCAGAAGGAGGGATGAGAGGGATGAGAGTCTTGAAAAAGTCTGAGAAACTGCATAGTTACAAAAATGGAATAGAGTATTGAAATCTGTAAATTAATAGTTGAATCAATTTATGTCTCTTTATATGTTCTTCCCAACAAAAATCATGTGTGTTCTACTTCTTCCTTACTGTAAGCTTAAATCAAAATTCTAAATCCCTGTAGTATTGAATTGCCCTACAGATCATTAGAATAAATCATTACAGAAGACACTTACAATCCTACCATTTCATTAGCCTTGGGAATGTAACTTGGAAATATTTTTTTAATTTATTTATTATGTATACAATATTCTGTCTGCATGTATGCCTGCCCACCAGAAGAGGGCACCAGATCTCATAGATGGTTGTGAGCCACCATGTGGTTGCTGGGAACTGAACTCAGGACCTCTAGAAGAGCAGCCAGTGCTCTTAACCTCTGAGCCATCTCTCCAGCCCCACTTGGAAATATTTTATGTCTAGGTCAGCAAAAGTAGTTCATGAAAACAGATCTAAACACTGCAGCTAAGCACAGACCATCAGAGGATGTACATACTATGGTGGATCTAAGTAGGGGGATTGGTTAATTTATCTCTCCTGAGAAAAATTTTAATCTATACTCCACATTAATAATGTGACATGAAAAGTGGAGACTGATCAAAAACATCTGGATGTACAAATGAAAGAACCATTTGGTTGGCAAAGAAAATTAGAAGCCTTTATCTACATGGGCTTCATACAACAAATGGGACATTTTCAAGTCGGTTTACAGGGAGACTGGATTCTAGACACCTTGTAACAAAGCATAGCTTCAGGAAATCTGCACTGCACACTTATGAGATAAGTGTAGCTGAATGCCTAAAAGTGGTCATGTACCTTGTGCTCCATGTTTTGGTTTCCTTCAGGTCATTATCCCACTCCTCCTCTCAGTGATGCAGTCTTCTTACTAACCATCTTTCTCTGTTTCTATTCCTAATTATTAGCTCTTGTTACATTTTCCCCATAAAACTCTTGGTAAATATTTTTTTCATACCACACTGGAATCCTTAAATATGCAATCCTACGGCAGTAGAAAGCATGCTGCAGTAATCAGGTTGATGTCTATGATAAGAACAACTACATTATTAGACCTGAGGGCATTTTGTCTCTGTGACAGAAGAAATGAAACAGGCAGAAGGGAAAAAAACAAAACAAAAAGACTAACTGGAGAATTTTAGCTGAGTAAAGAAGAAAAGGAATGTGTTTTAGGTGAAGGAATTGGATTTCATTAAATTAAAATAGACAGATACAGGGCCAAAACATTATCCACAGTCCTGCTGGGTTTTAAAGATAAAGTTTATATTCCTTCCTGTCAGTTTGCTGTTCCCAAAAATATGGGAATAAACAAGTATTTATCAAAAATTCAAAAACAAAATAAAAATAAAAAAATTGGTTTGTTGGAAGAATGTTACAAAGATTGGGAAAACAGCATTAGCATATCAAAATAGTTATAGAAATACCAATGAAACCAAGATGATCCCAGTATTCTTCCAAAAATAGAAGAAATATGCAAAGAAAAAAAAACAGCATATTCAACCAATAGTGTTGGTCAATTGGATGGCTGAATGCAGAAGAATGCAAATGGATTCATACTTATCACCCTCATAAAATTGAACTCCTAATTAATCAAAGACCTCAATATAAAACCAGATACACTAAACCTGATAGTATAGAAGTGTAGAATAACCTTAAGCTCACTGGTGCAAGAAAAGACTTTCTCAATATAACACCATTATCATAGTTTCTAAGAACAAAAATTAATAAATAGGACCTCATCAAATGGAAAAACTCTGTTTGGCAGAATCATTAGGACAGTGTGACCAGCTATAGAATGGGAAAATACTTCTACCAATTACACAGGTAATAGTGGACTAATATTCACAATATATAAGGAACTCGAATCTGGGCATCAAGAAAATACAGATTCCAATTTAAAAATGGGTTGGAGACCCAAATAGAATTATTGAAACACAAAACTCAAATTGCTGAAGAACAAAGAAATGTTCAGCATCCTTACTCATCAGAGAAGTACAATCAAAGCTACTTTAATAACTTTAATATTATTTTGTATACAAATCAAAATGGTCAAGAGCTAAGAAACATGATAACTTTTGCTTGAGTGATTTGGAGTAATGAGAAGACTCAACCATTGCTTTTGTGAGTGTAAAATTGTACAGTCACTATTGAAATCAGTGAGGTGGTTCATGAGAAATTTGATAATTGATTTACTTCAAATTTAAGCTTTACCACTCTCGAACAAGTACCTAAAATTCTCCTCATTCTATCCCAGAGATACTTTTTTGATCATGTTCTCTGCTACTTTATTTATAATAGCTAGAAATTGAAAACAACCCAGTTTTCAACCAATGAATTTAAAAAGTGGGATATATTTACCCTATGGAATATTATTCGGTCATTAAAAATGAAACTAATTTTAGGTTAGTGGATTAAAAAATATATATAAAAAAACTTCATCAGTGAGTTTACAGACCCATAATGACAAATGTGTTATAATGTGGAATTCTGTTACATGAGGAGGGGGCTAGCTTACAACCGAAATAACCACACAGAAACTGTATTAATTTAAACACTGCTTGGCCATTAGCTCTAACTTCTTATTGGCTAATAAGAAACTGAATAAAGGCAAAAAGAAGGTAGAGTCAGGCAGCTGTCATGTAGCTGCCAAAGGAGAAAGAAACTAGAACCTTACTGGTAAGCCATGAGCCTCGTGGTAAAACATAAAATAATGGAGATGTGTTAATTTAAGATATAAGAGCCAGCTAGAAATATGCCTGAGCCATCAGTCAAACAGTATCATAAGCAATATAGTTTTGTGTGATTATTTGGGTCTGGGTGGCAAGAAAACAAAAGAACAGTCTCCACTTACAGTGGTAAATATCTGCTTATATGTGGATGTTAGCTGTTAAATCATATATGAGAAATCATATACATCAATAAAACCACAGTGGTTAGGTATAGAGTTAGGGACTATTGGGAAGGATGTCTCTCACTAGGAAGAGGGAATAAAATAGACCCTTATGCTAGGGCAAGTGAGGGGCCTGGAACAGAAGGATGAAACTGATTATGGGAGGGCAATGTTGAGAGGTAGCGGGGATAGAGGTGGGAGAAATTTCATCCGATGAATGGAGATAGAGACAGAGACCCACATTCACATCAGAGCAATGGATTGAGCCCCCAAGGTGCAGGTGAAGAGCAGAAGGTGGGAGAAGATGAGTTAGGAAGTTAGGACCGTGAGGGGCTGGTCCACCTACTGAGACAGTGTGCCTGAACTAATGGGAGCACAC
>PVIU01004683.1:0-97500 GCA_004026605.1 Ondatra zibethicus
TAATCCCAGCACATGTAAACTTGGTGTGGTGGAATATACCTATAATCCCAGCACATGTAAGCCTGGTGTGGTGGAATATGCCTGTAATCCCAGCACATGTAAACTTGGTGTGGTGGAGTATGCCTATAATCCCAGCACATGTAAACTTGGTGTGGTGGAATATGCCTGTAATCCCAGCACATGTAAACTTGGTGTGGTGGAGTATGCCTATAATCCCAGCACATGTAAACTTGGTGTGGTGGAGTATGCCTATAATCCCAGCACATAGGCAGGTAGAGCAAGTAGAACACAAGTAGAACTTTAGTTCAAGTTCTGCCTTGGCTACATAATGCATTCTGGACTAACCTGGCCTATACATACAATACATCCCCATCCCATAAAACCAAATTAAGAATAAATATGTTGCAACATTTATGTATCAATAAATTTTTACCTGAAAGTTACCATTAAACATATTATAATGAAGTAACTAGAAGTTTTCATGAAAGTTTTCTTGTAACAGTTTAAAATGACTAAATATCCTTTACTGCTCAAAACTGAAATAACTTTAGGTGATATCATCTCTTCCCAAAATGTCACTAACCAAAAGAAAATACTCTTGAATATTTTAAATAAAAATCAAATTTAAATTCCTCCTCTTACTGACTCAGGAAAGGAGAAAAATTTTCAGCCCAGTTAGGTAATAAAAGCATTGTTGCCTTGACATTGTCCTGAAAAAAACATTTTTTACTTCAGCACTTTATTCTTTCATCCTTAATTTTGGGACATGAAAATAATCTCTCATAAGAAAACAAGATGTCCAAGGTCGCATTATAACTCCCCACAGCTCCTGTCTCCTGCCCAGTGACCGCACAGCCCATGCATGCCCTCTGTAGTTCTCCTGTGCTGGGCACAGGAGGGTCTAACAGTTTATAAGGCATAGCTCAGCAGACTTAACTCGCTGGCAGATAGCCAATCCAGACTTCACAGCCTGCACTTCTTGACTTGAAGTCTCTTCCCCATGATGGTGCTCTATCTCACCAGCTAATGTCTTTTAGACCCAGCTTTCTCCAAGTACTTTGACATTGGTGAACTGATCAACGCTGTCTCAGTGGGCAGACTTTTGGCAAGGACGTGAAGTGGGAGCAAAACAGGTGAACAATTCCAGGCAACAGAAACACGACAGAACATAAACAATCTGAAAACACCACATCTTGATTTCATTAGACAGGCATGTGAAAGGAGTGGCTGTAAGCACAAAGAACACATTGGAAATGTTCTCTTTATGAGCAAGGGTATTTGGATTCCATGTACACCAGGCATGGGTGGGATAGTCAAAACCTATTTCCAGTCACTCCATCTTCACATGTGCAGTATATATACATAGTGAATGTATGTATATATGTATATACTATATGTTATAATTAATATATAGTTAATATGTCACATATAATATATAGTGTGTACATATACATAATATACATACATGTACATAACATACATATACATGCATGTGCATATACATATTCAATATGTGTTTTTGTTTATATATATATAAATAAATGATAGAGTAGCTTTCAAGAAAGACAGTTGTGATCCTGGCATCCTTGCTTAAAAACTTCCCCAGGTTTCTGGATAAGCCCAGAATTCTGTGAGCACCGGGCCCTCCTCACCAGCTCCTGTCATCTGTCCACTCACCTCTGTATGCTCCAGTCTGCTGCTCTGTAAGCCTGGCTTCACACTACAAGCACTGGGGAGCTTTAAGACATCCAAATGCCTTATCTTCACCCTAGGAATTCTGATTTAATTGGTCTTAAGTAGGGTCTTTAACTCTGCAGGTGTTTGCAACACACAGCCAAGGATGGAAGGGCACTGCACCCATGAAAGACTTCTGACAGTGATCCATTCTCCTCCACCCTCCTACACTGTGGTCAGAGGCAGCATCTTCCTCCTGAGAGAGCCTTTTTTTTTCTCCACCCACCTCTTCTTGCCAAACGCATCTTCTGAACTCTCCCTATCCGTGCCCTGAAGGCTTTCTTAGCTTTCTTGCCTTTCTCATTTAAATAGTCCCAGGTTGTGTTATGCACCCTTGAATTAATAGCTCCCATCTCCATCTTCTGCCACATCCTATGAGTGTAAGGGTTGGGTGCCAGTGATTTCCTTCATACAATAATAGCTTCATTTTAAAATTCAATACGTAAATTTCAAATGTTAAAAAATTAAATGAGAAAATTACACAAATATTTGAAAAAATGATTAATATCACTTTTCATCATTCAATGATATCTGAATTGATTCCAAGACTGGGCCCAAGGCATGTTCCCTGAAAGTAAGGATTGTAGTAGAGTCTTATGAGCTCCCAGTACTGTATTTCAAGTGGTGTAGCATGTACTATTCTCAGGAAAATACCACACTCTCAGTTCTGAATGTTACCCATTTATGATCCACTCACATGAAAAAGCTACAACCGTGGAAGAGTAACTTTGCCAGTGAGGTATTCGATAATGGCAGGGATCTTAGTTGACTGTGTTTGCTCAGGGCTAGTCCTCCGTTTTCTTTCTCTCACGATGGCCAGGCTGCAGGACGTCTCATCTGCAGGTTGAATGCCTTCAGAAAATAGCATTGTTCTAAGGTTGATCAGGTATAGCAGCTATCATGTGCATTGTTGAATATTTTTAAATGAAATGGAATTAGAATAAAAGGCTTTATGTTCTTGGCTCAGAAAAAGTCCAAAGCCCTATTCTAGTTAAGTGATCAAGGCAGAATTGCCCACTACTGTCCTTTAGGGAGTCATAAGAGAAACGTGTTCATGTGACTGTGTAAATGTTTATGAAGTTCAAGAAGATAGAGTTTTTTCTTAAATCAAAAACTGACAAAGTGCAGTTTTATGAAAAAAAGAATAAAATTCATTTTGGCAGGCCACCTCTGAGTTCCTTGTGTCTCATTATTTGCTGCTGAAGTATTTGGAACTAAAACTACAATAATCACTACATGACTTTAAAAGAAGAAGAAGAAGGAAACATGACTTAGAAGCTGATCAACGTAATTTTTCTATTTCTGGGCACAAAATTGCCAAAAATGCATCTTTTTTTCTCAGTTGGACTCATTTGTAATTCTAGAACATAAGAAAGAAGAAATGAGGACCTCCACTTAAGTCAGTAATTTTGGTAATTCTGAGGCAACATGATGCAGGAATTTTGATCAGCGCTCAGCTCAGCATGGGAGATCTCCTTTTGTAGAATGAAAAATGCTTGGAAGAAGGGGTCAGAGGGATCGCCTGGGGTTTAACCTGGATGAAAATAAGATAAAACAAGAAACTGAACACGGTTCACATAGTTAATTAGTGAAGATATATGTGTGTGACACATAATAATTTTAACACAAAATAATTGCCGTGGATCAATTTTATCCTTAATCAAGCGAACTGATGATGTATTTTTTCCATCATAAAATCAAGTGATAAAACTCAAAGTTTCAGGTTGCAAGAACTAGGGGGTGATTCTTTACATTTTTAATAAGTTCTTTGCTGATCGACCTACCAGGATCTTCACTGGAAACACCTTTGGTGCACTGAAGTTGCCACATAGTTTTAAATTCTTAAATTCAGCATGTGTGGGAAGAATCTGAAGTTAAGGGTAATGAGCAAGTTGCAGGGCCTCCACCACTAGAAAGCCCCTTCTGCGGTGTCCTCCATGAAGGTCACTGCTGCTCTGGAAATGTGCTTGAAAACCACTGCTTTGTTAAAGTTCTCGTGAAACTGAGCTTTAGTGACAAACCTACAAGATACCTGCAAATAAGGCCTAGAAAGGCTTAATGCTTGAACTTTGCGATCTCATCCATATGATGAACCCCTAAATCCTAGGTCTTCCAAAGTCAATGTAGTCTTTAAAGATTCTTGAAAAGGGCAATTAGGTTAAAATGGGGTAATTTCCATCATCTTTAATCCATTATGACTAGTTTCCGTCTAAGAGACAGAAATGTGGGTGCTGGGCGGATGGCTCAGTTGGTAAAGCACTTGCTGTGTGAGCATGAGGACCTGAGTTTGACCCCCAACATCTACATAAAAAGTTGGGCATGTTGACATATGCTAAAATCCTAGCCGTGGGAAGTAGAGACAGGAGGATCCCTAGGACTCCTGTTTAGTTGGTGGACCTCAGGTCCCAGTGTCTCCAAAAATAGGGGGATGGTGCCGGAGGGATGCCATCTACCTGTGGTGGATCTCTGGCTTCCATATGCACAAGTGTGTGTTCGCACAGAAATACTCACATGTGAGCATACACATACGTGCACACACAGAGGGAAGGAACATACGTGACTGTACACAGCAGGCTGAGCTTGAAGGAGCCCCCACAAGCGGAGGGGGGCTGAGCGGGGGGGGGGGGGTTGGGAGCTGAGGCTGTGACTGCCACCCCTGTGAACAGCGAAGCTTTGTTATTTAAGACACCCAATCTAAGGCATTTTGTTGTAGATGTATTTTTCTGTTATGGCATCCCTAGCAAACTTGCATTGATTGTGGATTTCTAAAGGAAATAGTAGTGACATTTAGAAAAGCTGACCTCACCGCTTAGCATTGAGTCTATTAATGAGAAACAAGTGGCAAAGAGAGTCTAACGGAGGGAAGTACAGCTATGCTCTATGCTTTCTGAACGCATTTGACTTGGTGAGCACACGTTTCAAGAGTAGGCACTCATTTGTGGGGACAGAATCAGGAGGCATGGGACCAGACTGGAGTGGGGGGGATTCCTGGACAGTTCATCTCTGATGGTGGTGCCCTGAATTTCAGGAGAGAGGCGTGGGAAGGGTGAGGATATGGATAAAGCGTCTTTCTTTGCCTATTTCCTGTCTTCAAAACCCGAGCTGCCGGGGCTTGGCATGTGTCCTGAGCCCCCACTGGCCATATATTCAGCTTTCTTGTCCATCTACTATCCTTCCTCCTGCCTTTTAGATATTTGAAGTTTCAGACAATGGCCATTCTTCCCCTGTAACACTTCAGTCACAGGGCCAGGTAAATTTTGTTTTGAAACCATTTTTCTTATAAGAATTTCCTCCTAGCATTACAAATTCCATCACATACATGAAGAAAGAAAATGTTCCCGTAGACTTTCCATGACTGTGTCCAGCAAAATTCAATTGCTTACTTTTAACACCTTTCTTCAGACTCTGCGACCATTGAGAAAAATACCATATTTTTATAGGATGTGCTCAGTAATTACAAGGGGCCTCCCAAGGTTTCTTCTCATAGCCTTTCTTAAACTGTGTTAATCTTTTATGAGCTCCTTGATGGTTCTTCATATATTTTGGCACAGTGGACTTTGAAAGGGGTGGATTAAAAACAAGCTCTTGATTTTAACTGCTAAACACAATTAATTTTTGAGGCACTCTCAAATAGACCTTATTTTCAATGAATATATATGTATATTACTCCTAAAGTCTGTACTATTGAGGATTCAAGGGGGAAACCTATGTGCAGGGATTACTTCAAGATAACCTAAGAAAACAAATTAAGGTAGGGCTTTGATTAATATTTGAAGTGAGACTAGTGACCCATTGGTCTGCACAGTGGCTTTGCAGGTAAAGTTGCTTTCTACCAAGCCTGATGACTTCAGCTGGATCTCTGGGACCCAAATACTGGGAGGAGAGAGCTGACTCCTGCCAATTATCCTCTGACCTCCACATGCCCACTGCGCTGTTTCCACGCTAGTTGCACACACATGTGAACATGCACACACACGGGGAGGAGAGAGCTGACTCCTGCCAATTATCCTCTGACCTCCACATGCCCACTGTGCTGTTACCATGCTAATGCACACACACACACATGTGAACATGCACACACATTAAATCAATATAATTTTTAATTAAAAATACTTGGCCCCAAAACAGTCTTGTTTATATATTTTTGTATCTTTTATCTTGTATTTTATCCGCCGAGAAAGGAAAGGTAGGGAAATCCATGATGTGTTTGCAGCAGAAATAGCAACCATCCTTTTTACAACAGACTGTTTGGGTGTCATGGAGTTTGGCTTACAAATGTCTAGGCCTTTTGTTTAAGAATCTGAAAATGACAAATATGAAACCTCACTCTCAATAACTGCCTTAAATTTCAGCACAGTAAGAAATGTTGCCTGGGATTGATTGTCCCATAAATTGCTGGGCTGAGACTATGTACCTAGCTCCCTGTTTTTATCCAGGCTCCATATTATTGCTTAGCACACCATGAATGCCAAATGTACAGAATTGGGTATGAAAGACTGCTGAAGGGGCAAAGCCTAGAGAAGGAGAAAATATGGGGACTGGTGCAGTCAGACTCCAGTGATTTGTTTCTTTGAGTCGTCAGAGCTACTAATGTAAATGGAAAATATAGTTAATATAGACAGATGTCAAACAAAGCAAGTGCAAAGAACAGGAAATGAGAATATTAAATCACACAGCAGTGAGCTGAATGGGTTGCGACTCACAGGGGTGCATTTGGAACCTCTTGAAGTCGTCTATCCTGGGAACGGTTAAAATAGATACTATGCTGTGAAGTGAAAATTTATTTAGTTCCTCAGCAGTTAACCATTTCCCAAGCAATATAGAATTTCTAATGAAGCCCTGGGTCTTGTCCTCGACTTCAACTCTGTGATGCAACTTGACTCTATCTGGAATTAGCTAAAACATAGTGTCTAGGTGCACCTGTGGGAGATTTTTCTTAATTAAATCATTTGAAGTTGGAAGACCCACCTTTAATCCAGATCTTTTGAGGTGGGAAGAGCCACCTTTAACCTGGGTCACAATGTCTTGTGGCAGCCTAGATAAAGCACGTGGAAGAAGGGAGGTTTTATGCTTTGCCTGCCTGGTCTCACTCTCACTGGCTTTACAGCCCATTTCTTCAAGATTCTGACTTATACTGAAGACCAGTGGAAACAATCAGCCTCGTGGATTCAACTATTGAATTTTTGGACTGTCTATTGGTAGACAGCAATTATTGGACTAGCTGAACAACAGCCTGTAAGCCATTATATTAAATCCTGTATGTGTATATATACATATGTATGTAAGCATGCATGCATGTACATATGTATATGATGTATACACACTTATTCATTTTATCTGTTCCACTCCTCTAGAGAACCCTGAACAAGTTCACAGCACATGTTGCTATCGCACTACTATTGTGTGAAACCTGACTCTTCCTTGTCTCCCAGACCCAGAATCCTTGCAGATCCAAAATTATGATCTTCATTAAGCCCACTGTAGCTGCTATAACAAAATACCATGAAGTAGGTCACACAACCAACGAGAAGTTATTTCACACCATCTTGCAGGTTTATGAGTCCAAGATCAAGGTTGTGGCCATCTGTGTCTACGGAGGTAGGTGTGTTCTTGTTCGCAAGAACGTGTTTCAGCTGTGCCCTCATCTGGTGGGAGGACCAGGACTCCCACTGATCTTTTGTCAAGGCATCTGTTCCATTCACGAGGCCCATCCTCCTCATGTCTGAATCCCTTTCCAGAGTGTGATCGCCAAACTGAATACCATCACCTTGCAAGTATTGATTGTGCTCTATGACTTAGGGAGAGGGGAGCACAAACCTTCAGTCCTTCTCATTAGTGCGGAAGGGTATGTGTTTTCCTACACCTACACAGTGACAGTTTCTTCCTAAACTCTTCTGGCTGGTAGTACTGTAAAATACAGATCACTTTGTTTTGTTGTTTTCGTGTTTGTTTTGTTTGCTTGCTTGTTTTTTTGTTTTGTTTTGTTTTCTTTTTTCTGAAGGATGATCTGATCTCAGGATCAGATTGAGAGGGAGCTAGAGAAACTATTTTCTCCGTTTTTCCTCCTAGAGAAGTTAGTTATTTGAGAGAACACCCAACAGAGGATGCCCTCTGAACCTCAGCATCCCCAGCATAGAGTGCTGGTGCTTGGCTACCTCCAGCAGAAGCTGGGTTGCTGCAGAGAAAATGGGGTTGGCAACAGCTTGCTAGCTGGACATGGCTGCTTTCTTGGGCAATTCCAGACACAGCCCATTAAGAGGAAGGCTTCTAATGGGAACAGAACATCCCTGATGACAACCATTGCTTGGGCTTTTTCAGTGGCGTACCCTGAGTCCGCAAACCCTATAAGGCTCTTGAGTTTGTGTAAAAGGAAAGAAGTCTAATGGGGAAATGTGGCAGAGTCAAGGAAGTCACAAACATCACTATCCTTCCATGAGGCAAAGTGTAAACTGATGAGAATGATGATAAAAATCATAATTGTGTTGCCTAATACTTACTATATAGTTGCTAGTTGTATATGGAGTTTCAAATTCAGTGTGTCATTTAATCCTCCTAGCAACCTTGTGAGTTAAGGCTGGTTTTCCTTATTGTCAGATAAGATGGCTGACAAAGACAGACTAAGAAGAAGGCCCAAAGCTATGCAGAAACTAGCCACCATTGAAAGACAGTTCCATCTGGCTCACTGTCACTCGGAGTCCCGTACACTTTCCACTGAAACACACCCACCACAAATTCAAGAAAGGTCAGGGTGAAATCTGAAAGCCAATTGCTTATTTCACTTTCCTGCTAGTGTGGTGGACATGCCAGATGGCATTAACATATCATCCTTACCCCCAGGAGCTTAGAATGCCAATCCAGGATGGTTTTCAGCTGTTCTATTTG
The DNA here is from genome assembly GCA_004026605.1 of Ondatra zibethicus. Lineage (NCBI taxonomy): Eukaryota > Metazoa > Chordata > Mammalia > Rodentia > Cricetidae > Ondatra > Ondatra zibethicus. The sequence goes on from PVIU01004683.1 coordinate 8,617, forward strand.
GGTTCTATTAATCCCCTTAAACAGTTACCAGGTCAAATTTACACTGTATCCAAATGAAGCGTTTATTTTTAAATTTCTAAAATCTGACATATGTCAAATATTAGTAAGCACTGGTAGACTTACGGTCTACATTGTCACAGCATACAGAATGTCTAGGAATTTATGCCAATTATTCTTGTAAATACTTGTATAGTGCCATGTCTATCACTTCTAAAACTAACAAGGAAATTTGTCTCTAGGTTGCTCACGAAAGTTGATAAACTTGGAGTTTATCAGTTAAAAAGCAATATCCTAGGTTCCGTGAAAATTTAGAGAAAAAGGAAGGCTTTAATTGGGTGAGGAAAAGTAGAATTTGAGTTATAACCTTGGCCACAAGCCGTTTATGAGCACAAGATCATTAACATCTATTCACAGGTTCCTGAGCAGGAAGCAGGGAAAGTATCAAATAGCGAGTTCTGCATCCCTTTGAACTTCATAGAAAGGCACTTTATAAATCCTGGGCCAGTGGATTCACGCTAGAACTTGTCTAGAGTGACTCCAGCCAGCATGACCACATGCCATGTAGAACCAGCCCCTCTTCCTCCCTCAGAGAGTGTAGCCCCCAACTCCGGATTGTCTGTGTTCTGTCAACAAGGTTTCTTTTCAGTACCTCTTCCAGTGGACCCAGATTAAAAGTATGAAGACATCTGCCACAAAGGGAAAAAAAAGATCCTGTCTAACAGGAGGTCGAGGACAAGAAGGAACACTCTAGCCTTTGCCATGACGTAGAATGAGATATCACCCTGGAGTGTTTATTAAACAGGGTTCTCATCTGCATCCGCCATGAATGGTTGTGCGTTCATTGTCTCACAGATCTACACCTTCTGTGCAAAGGAGTGCTCGAGCTTGGGCTGGGGTTTTTTATTGTTTTTTTTTTTATTTCTTTCTTTCTCCCTCTCTTCTTTCCTTCATTTCTTTCTTCCTCTCTTTCTTTCTTTCTTTTTTACTTTCCAAACCTTTACAGTTGACTCAATGATTTTTTTATAATAATGATGCGCTTTCAGTAGTATGTCATTTTCTTTACCCTTGTAGAGAGATAACATGCAATTATGGAGTGATGTCAGCCTATAACATTTTGGTGTAAAACTTTGGTCACACCAAAATACCAGGCTCCTTACAAAGCTGGCAGACACATCTTTTGGCAGCAGCTGCTTGCTGTGTGATTTAAAACTTCCTGTCACTATAATTGATGTGTTTTTATTCTTTCCATTTCCTGAAGCCTGATCAGAATTAAAATTGCTGTTGGAATTTCCTGTCAAAGCAACTCGGTTATTTGCTGAGCTCTGCACTTTGATTGGACATTGCCTTCAGCCAAAATCAGGTGGAGACGGCTGGGAATTACCCTCTCCGCACAGGTTTGATGGCCAAGCACAGACATCTGCAAATAGATGCAAGCTGTCCATCATGTGGTAAGCTTGTCCTAATGAAAACTCCACATGCAAAATGTTAATGATTTGAATATCAAACTTGACCACCTGCTGGGTGGCTCTGGGTTTTGTGTTGGTTTAGAAAGTTCCATTGAGTTTTAAACTGAATGTCTCACTGCAGGATTGATACCCCTGTCCCAGGACTTCATTGCCAGATCTTAGAGCAAGACTCCGATCTCTCCCATGCTTAGATAACAAAGCTGAACGTCTTAACTCTTCCTGTGCCCACTTTCTTCTTCCCCATATGCACCCCACATGGCATTTACGTGAAGCATCTTGGGGTAGTTGAGTGTGAAGGGCAAGGGCTTCAGACATGCGCAGTTGCCTTGGTGCTTGCTTGCTCAGCTCATGTATCTGTAACCCAAAGGAAACTACAAAAATGCAGGTTGCTGGTAGACAGGGGTAATGGAAATACCTAAATTCTATTTAGCTGTCGTATTTTTTATATTTTTTTCGTATCTGAAAGGAAAGTTCATAGCATTTCTCCATTCACGACTTTTGTCAGCCTGCCTGTGAGTATGAAGAACAGGGTTTAATTAGTTCTAGATTGCCAGTGTTTCTTCTTTTGAAAATGCTTTCAGGTTGGAACTGGGAAGAGAAAGACTAGGGATACATTCTGTACACTGGAGATCGTTCTCATCTACCCAGTGATACATTCTGTACACTGGAGATCACTCTCATCTACCCAGTGACACATTCTGAAGGTGTCTTGGTGGGGAATGGGAATGTCTCTAAAAATAAATAAAAACACAACAAGCTTTCTTTAAAATATAACACACAGATAGTACAAAAACGAAGCTTATCATGCAGTGCCATTCCTGCAGTGTGGTGCGCCTTGTTTGCTGTGGAGCGCCATTCCTGCAGTGTGGTGCGCCTTGTTTGCTGTGGAGCGCCTTTCCTGCAGTGTGGTGCGCCTTGTTTGCTGTGGAGCGCCATTCCTTCAGTGTGGTGCGCCTTGTTTGCTGTGGAGCGCCCTTCCTGCAGTGTGGTGCGCCTTGTTTGCTGTGGAGCGCCATTCCTGCAGTGTGGTGTGCCTTGTTTCCTGTGGAGCGCCCCTCCTGCAGTGTGGTGTGCCTTGTTTCCTGTGGAGCGCCATTCCTGCAGTGTGGTGCGCCTTGTTTCCTGTGGAGCGCCATTCCTTCAGTGTGGTGCCCCTTGTTTGCTATGGAGTGCCCTTCCTGCAGTGTGGTGCACCTTGTTTGCTGTGGAGCGCTAGTCCTGAAGTGCGGTGAGCCTTGGTTGTTGTGGAAGCATTGTTTGTTTCTTTGTTTTGTTTTTCAATAAAATTCAGCCTTTAGCTTAAGATTCTCCAAGATCCTTTAAAATGTGGTGTTAAGGTTTTCAAGTGTGAACTCTTGAGCCTAGGAATAGTCTCCCACCTAAGACAATGTCTTACAAGTGTACATGACTCAGAGAATCCTCATTATACAGTGGTGGGACTCACCTAGACATCCAAAATGCCAAAGGCAAAGGAAACGGAACCACTGTAGGTGGAGTTAAAGGCCTTGGGCATAAGTAACCTTGTTCTTAAGGATAAATTACAACTCTGTTCACTGATTAGAATCACTTGAGAAGCCTTAAAACAAACAAACAAACAAGCCAAAATGGATATCCTGATGGTCCCTGAACCACTGAGTCAAGTCTACTAAAGTCAGGCCAGATGTCAGCCTTTGCACAGACTCAGTGCTCTTGATACCAATCCCAGGCTCAGGCCATTCCAGGTCAGGTTTGATTTGTTGGTCCCAACATGTTTGGGAAATCTTGATCCCCTAAATAAAGGCTCTGTTTATGCATGAACAGTGGAGCTAGGGAAGTACAGCTGGTGACAGGGAAGCAGAACAACCTGCAGGCCTACTGTGAGCTGACCCAACAGGCCTACCGGACACCAGTGAGATAAAAGGCTCCACCAGTGCTTTCAGTGTTAGATACTCGGAGCAGCAGGAGATAAATTCTATCACTGAGGATTTTCTCTGGTATTCGGTTAGATTTTGAATACTCGATATTTTTGTTTGAATATCCCCCAGATACTTCTAACTCTCTTATGTAGCCTCGATTTCCCTTCCTGTATCTCTTTCACTTTATTTCCCAGAGCCCTTGACTGCAGAGTAACCCACAGGAAAATCAGTATAAACAATTTTTGCTCTTTTAATGTGGTCATGTGTATTGTGCTCATAAGGAAATATTTGTTCCACAGAGCCCGTGATTTCACCCTGATGATAGTTTGCATAAGTGTTTCTGATGCCTTGTATGGCCATGATCTTGGGGAATTCTCTGCAGAGGCTGAGAGGGAGATTGGGAGGTCCAACCTTCACATGCAGTAGCATAGCCTGGGCTCAGCACACCACTGCAAAGGAATCCTCTTCGTCTTCACGTTTCCCTTCCTCTTTAATTCTTCTTCCCTTCTTCTGACATTCTGCTCTTCTTTATCACAAACCATTGCAAAATAAGCCATACAAGAGTTTCTCCTGCTCCTTGGCTAGAGTAGAAAACTCCTTAGAAGCCACAAAGCCACATCTCCAAGGAATAGTAGCTTTATTAATCTAATAATTACCATCATTATGGCCTTGTTATAATGCACACATTACTTTAGAAAGCAAAGAAAGAACAACCTTGAGTTTGCTGGAGAAGCTGCACTTGGGGTCAGATGTGTACAGCTAATGTGGGGTCAAGTCAAGGTCATCTCTAAGGAGATCTGGAGCTGGAAATCCACGTGGAAAATGGTTGCCCTGTGGAAGCTGTCCACTCACCGTTCAAGCTCATCTTGGAAAATGTGAGTGTTTGATCTCTTCGCCAGCTTGGGCTTTTGTTGGCATCTACGGCGTTTGTCACCCGTCCTTCATCTCTCAGAAGAATTTCAGTAAAAATGGACTGAAAAACGTTGTTGGGGAGACACATGCCACATATGCCTCACTGGAAATTTTATTCTAAATAACATCAAGAAAGAATTAGGTACTATCTGGTCGTTTGTACTCGTTCCAAATAAGCTGAATGCATTTAATAAAATATGTTCTCAAATGGAAATTAGTACAAAAAGAAAGTATTAAATTGCTTTTCACTTTTTCATTGGGTTTTTATTGGATATGGAGGGAAAGAAAAGGAAATTAAATATGATAAACAACTAGACTTAGAATCGTCTTTTTTAAGTAACCACGTCAGCCTGGATACAAATGACCAGTGCCAAACTTGGTGCTGGAGGCTCAGGGAAGGCAGCCTGCTGACATGGCAGCAGCTCTGTCTCCAGCTGATTTTAGGCCCAGATAACTATCCCTTTCAGCTTAAATGATGCTCTGCCCCAGCTGACCAGTGCCCAGTTGGCCTGGAACTGAGTTCTTTTGGAAGGTGTTCAGACCAACTTTGACTGCCTGAAAATGCTTTGCCAAGATCACATTGGTTTCTAGTGCTAATGTATAATTCAGGCTGCAGTCTAAGAGGATGGTGCTCCCTGAATGTCTAACAGACTGCAGCATGGGATGCACTGGCTACCTTTACCAAATTAAAGAATAATTAATACCAAATGAAGGAGAGTTACACTGCATCTTCAGCCAAAGCAGGCTACACACTAAATGGCATTTTCCAGTTAGTCTGTAAGTTCAATGGATTATTTTCTTTTCTTATTTTTTTTAAGAAATATCTTAGATTCCCCTAGCTCCCTCGAGCAGTTGCCCTTGAACTCCTGTCAACATGATGGGATCCCAAATGCCCCTTTTAACATCATATTTGCTTTAATTAAACAAAAATGCCCCTTGAAAGGGTTCAGTTTCTGCAGCAGTGTTGCTCACTGCCATTTCTTCTGGAGAGAGGCTTGCAGTCTGGGGGACCTGCTGGAAGGATGAAAACTGATGTGGCTCGACATGGACGCCACCCACTTCATCCTCAGCCAAACACCTGAGTAACCTGGGGGCAAAGGCCAACCTTTTCTCTTTTTTCTTTTATCCTCTCTTCTTCTTTTCTTTGTTCTCTTCCTTTTTCTTTTTACCTCTCCTGTCTCTCTTCTCTCTCCTTCCTTCCCACCCTCTCATTTTACCTGTCTTCCAGTACCGGACCCCAGGCTTCATGCATGCATGCCCTCTTTTTACCTTTTTATTTTGAAGTAAGTGTTCAATAAAGGACTAAAACGGACCTTGAACTCACTCTCTACTGAGGGCTATCCTTGAACTGGTGATCTTTCTGCCCTACCCTCCCTCCCAGGTAGGACCAGTCATCTTTCTATTCTGACTTTACAGTGGGAGTCGCTGCTGTTCAAATTGGTTCTCAGTGAGATGACTGATCTCTTCAGCGATGCTGAATGTTTAAGAGAGTACGAGGTGAAATCAACTGCAGCCTGATTTCCCAGTTCCAGTGACACAATCTGATGCAGGCAAGTCCAGGGATTTGTAGAGAATACCAGAGCCATCTCTTGATTCCTGAGCTGCTTCCTGCAAATACTTGTATTTAAAAGTGCCACTAAAGTGAACAAAGAAAGTTGGTGACATTCAATGAATATCATTCTCCTCCTCCTTTCCTGAATACATAGTGCGTGGACCCAGGAGGAGATATCTATGTGCTGATTTCTTGATCACCAACAGAATATTTTTCTCTACCACTGAGCAGCACTGAAATGGTTAGTGTGTAGTAAAATACATGGGGTATTAACCTAAAATATGTCTGTCTGGGGATCCATTTAGCTCCCTCCAAATAACCCCTTTCCTTATAAATGCCAGTATGTTTATATATATTTAAATGCCCCATTTGCTACACTGGTTTTAGCTTCTTGTTAGCATCACTTCTTGTTAGCATGATGTTCTGCAGCTCAAGGCAGCCGGAGAAGGGAAACACATGTTGAAGAATTTATGCAGTGTCCTTAATTTCTTTCATTAAAAGGACTGAGAATAATAGGCACATATTATAAGCTTGCTATGCTAAGCAATAGGTTATACCTGTGTTTGACAGACATCGTATTTACATTTGTATTATATATGGGGGGACCATAGCATTTTAAAGAACACAGCATTTTTAAAGTGATATTTATATTGTGCCTCCACGCATGGGGAGCAGTTCTCCAAAAGAACACAGTGTGCTTTAAATCCACTTGTCTCCTTCTCCTAATGAAAGAGTCCAAGTGTTTTCTTCCCAAAGCAGTGGCTCAGTGTGTTCTTTACTCAGGCCATTATAGATCTACAGGCTGTAGGCCCTTGGTTTACTAAATGAGTCATTCATCTTATTTTGCCTTGGCTTCATTTACTTGGAAGATTTTAACCTCCTACCTTTTCCCTCTGTGGAATCAAGATTAGAACTACTTTTTCCCATGGCTCAGGTTGAGCTGTAGGTTTGATCCTCAGAAAACTCATGTAAAGCGCTGGGCATACTGGTAATGCTGTAGTCCCTGTACTGATAAACTGAAGATGGGGCATCTTTGAGAATAGGGTAGCCTCACTAATAGGTGGCAAACCTGAAGTTGACCTCTGGACTCCACATGCACATCCACATACAACTACATGCACACAGACACACATACACACACGCACACACATGCACACACCCCTGGGCATAATGGCCTGTGCCTATAATCCCAGCAATCAAGATGTGGAGGAGCAGCAAAAGTTCAAGGTCATTTTCAGCTACTCAGCTAATTTGAAGCCAGCCTAGAATACATGAGGTTCTTCTTCAGAGATAGAGAGGCAGCGACAGAAAGACACAGAGAGACATAGAGAGAAAGATAAAGAGCAGAAAACCACGTTTCTAGCTACTTTGGTATTGTTTTCAGCACCCCCACTATTTCCAGGTTGACCTGAGAACTTCCCACATGACATTGCTAGTGGGCAGAAGCTAGCCCAGTGGGGAAAGACCACATACTAAAGGACTCCACAGCCAGGTCTTGGTAGTTCGGTGGCAAGCACTTTTTTTGTAATCCACACTGAGAAGAAATGAGAAGTGATATACAATGAGAAGAAAAGAACTTATATAAATTAGACATGGGGACACGTGCCTGCAATCCCAGTACTTGGGAAGAAGAGGTAGGAGATTTGAGGTACAGCTTCAACTACCATAACAAGATCAAGGACAGCCTGAGCTACATAAGACCAGGGTAGGGACAGGAGAAAACAAAAAGCCCATCTACCATGCCCTACACTCTGCACAGCTTTAGGGATGTACCCTATTATATTCTTTGCCCTATTATATCCACAGGCAACTCTATGAGGAAAGGTGTTTCTTTTAAAGATAACAGCATGGTGAGTTTCTGAAATATCCTAATCATCTCTAGAAGGGATTGACAAGGCTGACTCCATCTGAAGCTAACTCTAGAACCCCGATGAAGTAAAGATGCGGGGAAAGTACAGAACTGAGATCAAAGACAGGCATAGAGAGGACTGACCACAGGGGGCATGCAGCTTGTCAGCCATGGCTTCTGTGTGAATACCCAGGGAACAGAGACAGCCTGGCCTCACCTCCAGACAGTCAAAGTTCAGTTTATTGAATTCCTTCATTTATAGGCCTTGCTAAGTGCTTTGAACTGGTTATTTGATTTGAACTTTGCAGTCATATTGTGGGGTAACTACCCATCTTCATCAATAAGAAAGTTGAAACTTACAAAGACTTCACAGTTCTGATACACCGGATAGACGTGAGGGGCAAAACTGAAATCTCTACAACTCCAAAGAACCAGAATTTGCCCCCATTGGCAGGAAGCAGTGGCTGGGCTGCCTCTATGAGAACATGACTCGAGGCAAGGAGAGCCAGGAGACAGGGCAGGTGGAGGGCTGCTTCAGGGAGCAACTGGAGGCAGGACCCAGACGGCTGATAGACAAGCTCACTTAATCCTGTATTTCAATGTATATAGAGAGATTTATGCTGCCCCAAACCTGGCGACTGCCTTATGCAGTCACTACAGTCCCAGAATGCATAGGGCATCACTTCCAGAGTTTTGTTCACAGGAACCTTGCTGGCAGCTCGGAATTCTGCCTCTTGGCCTCAGCTCTTCCGTCTCTCACCATCCTTGGAAGACAAAGGCAGACTTCCACGAGAACTTTGTCACGGACTTCCGGAGAGGACGATGAGTTATGCTAGGAACATATAATGAGAAACCTGTGTACCTTACGTGTCGTGTGGACTGCAAAGGATCATGAAAAAGATAGCATTGGAAATAGGTCAGAATATTTGTGACAAAATAAATGAGAAAATTCTGAGCAGTGAAGAAAAATGTTATCAGTCAGTGACAGACCCACAAACACACACAGGAGGACATTCCTCCTTGATCCACTCACATGCACAAACACACACACTTTTGTACTTTTTGCAAAAAGAAGACTGCAATTGAATTCTTGAATTCTCTGAAAAACCTTCTTTTGAAATTTCACATCTATAACATAAAAATATCTGTTCAAACAGTCTGAACTCCTAATTGTTGGAGCCAGGGTTTTTCCTAAGCTAAATTCTAGCTGCCTTTCTAACCTCATTTCCCAGTTCCTCTGTAGACATTGCCTGCTGAAGCTAACAGATGACTTTATTGGCTATGACTTTTGTTTTAAATGTTTTCACTTACAGTTCTACAGTTTTCTTTATATACTGGAATGCACATTGGAGTACCAAACTGACAACTTAGAATTATAAACTGTGGTAGGCAACAGAAAATAGGTAAGGTACCCTTGAAAGCACTTGAAGTCAGCCTCAGAGAGACTGGAGTGCAGAGTTTGAAGTGTAACAAGTATGGAACCACTAGGGCAGGCCTTGGTCACCTGAGCCAGAGGGTGAGCAAATCCATCAGTACCCTGGAGAGCTCCAGTACCACAGCCGCGGGCTCACAGGGCTCCATGAGTTGTAGGCCGCCAGCTGCAGATCCACAGCAACTCTTCCTGAAGAGTTCACCTGGTAGACTCGGATTAGCAACTCAAGATGCATGGCTTACTCTAGCGCAGGCCATCACTCTGCACGCATGTCACTCACTCAGGGTCATTGATGCTTTGCTGTGTGAGTCATTCTCAAGGGTAATTTTCTTGAGACAGGGTGGACCTAGATTACTAATCACAGTCCACTGAGTCTTAGTATTTCTTCCATAGATGAAATTGTATTGATTCACTAGTAAACATGTTAAAAGGCTAAATTTTCTTCATCATAATGACACCAAAAAACCTTTACAGTCTTTTTATTCTTTCATCTCAATAATTTACCTATTTTTCTTCTTATAGTAATAGGGATTGAACCCATCATTAAATGCATCCTCATTACATGCTCTACCACTGAGTGACATCCACACCTTTCTTTTTACTTTGATGCAAGGTTGCTCAGACTGACCTTGAACTTGTGATCTCCCTGGTTCAGACTCCCCAGAGGCTAAAACTATAGGCCTGTACCACTAGGCCTAGCTATTAGGTAATGTTTCAACTTTCCTTTTACTCCCCAACTGGCTTATTTGCATCTGGAGGACATATTTCTTTGTGGTGGAGCTTAAACTGGTGAGAACATATTAATGTCTAAAAATGAGCAGCAATGTATTACAAAAGTACTCACTTTCTGAGAAAGACAGAGAGAGTTGTTGCAGATTTTCTGACAGACATGCTCAGTTGGTAGCCCTTCTTACTTACATGACAAAATGTGTACTAGGCATTCCTATTTTTCGCAGAAGCTTCTTGATGTGGTGTAAAATCTACAGCAAGAAGGCATGTGGGCCAGAGCCAGGCTGCATCCTTTTCCCACCAGCTCTCAGTGGGACCTTGCACTGCCCATTCAATCTTAAGGCTGCGGTTGCTGCATCAGTTAGTGGAAAATAGCACCCATGACTTAGGATTTCTCATGAGAAGTATTGAGATATTGTATAGAAAGGGTCTTGACCATTTGGTGGAGTGAGGAGATCATTCTTGTTGCTCTGTTCCTCTCTTTCATCTGCACAGGGCTCTTTCACTCAAACTTTCCTGGTGAGTTTAGAAACACTGCCATCATATAGCTTCCACCATGTGCTCCAAATGATTCTTATTATACCGACAGACTCATTTTCCACTTTATTTGTTGCTACAATATTCTTTTTGTCAGTATAAAATGGAGACTTGGTTATTGTATTCAACATATAAAAAACTGGCCTTGAAGTTTCCAGCTTGTGCTTTGTGGAGCAACAACTACCTTCGTAGAAATTGAATTCACTCTTGTTTTAGTTACAGAAAACTGCACTATGAAACAATCTGAAAAAATACAGCTCACTCAATATTCTCCAAGAAAAGGGAATGATGGAAAGATAGCTTAGTCAAAAAGGTGAAAATCTGAGCTCACTCCCCAGCCCACAGCTAGCACCTCTAAGCCTAGTATTTGGGGGGGGGCAGAGGCAGGAGGATTTCTGAGGCTTCCTTGCCAGCCAGCCTCACCTACTAGTGAGCTCCAAGGTCAGTGAGAGACCCTGACTCAATAAAGAAGACAGAGAGTGGCAGAGGAAGACCTCTACTGTTGGTCCATGACCTTCACGTGCATGCATACATGTGTGCACACACACACACAGAGAAAAGGAAATGAAATGTCTGACATCCGGTGGGCACTTTCTTCATTACTCACAAGTGGCTGATGCTTAGAGATGATTAAGGAAAAAATCATCACAAAGGGATAAATCTGAATACTTATGAGAGAAGACCAAAGCGTTCTGTCTGGGCTTCCATTCCTTTAAACAATACCAGTCACAGGACTGTGGTTTCATAGTCATTTAAAATACAGTTTGCAGAGGAATTAGGCTAAATCACTTAAGCTCTCTGAGCAGCTGGGCTTTCCCTGCTTCCTTCTGAGATCTGATGGCAGAGCAGCCCCTCGCAGATGGGGCTGGAGGCCTCTCCAGCTGCCTGCTTTTCCTTGTCCAGCACTTCTCAGGTTGTGAAAAACATTTGGGGCAAACACATATTTTTGCCCCACGTTTTAGTGACATACTTGTGTGTTTAGAGAATGTCTGAAAATGAGGTTGGGTCATCCAGGGATTGGTTCGGAAATTGCCATATAGTTCCCAGAATATACATATGGGGGGCGGGGAGATGTCAGGACTTCTGTCCTGCAAGAGAGTCAGGTGGCACTCACAGCTTCCCTACTGGCTGGCTAACCTCTACTTGGCTCCACAAAGATTCCCTTGGTGCCCTCCATTTGGGTCTCTTCAGTTTTCCGTGGAGTCCAGTGCATTTCTGCCCCTCTATCTGGCTTCTTCCCCTTCCTTACTCTTCAAATACTCTCCCTCTGAAGCACTCAAATGCCAGTCCTAGCCCTGCCCAGGAGATTGCTGATGGGCCTCTTGAATGAGTTGACACCCCCATTCTCTGACTTTCACCATGACCTTCTCAGTTAGTTTCAGCACTGAAGTGAATTCATTCATTCTTTCTCTTACTTATATAAATGTATTATGTATATTTGTGTTTGTGTGTGTGTCATCTTTGAGTGTTTGCGTGTTTGGGGTGCACCTCTGTGTGCTGGTACATATGCTTGCGTGTGTGTAGGCCTCGGGTTGAAGTCAAGAGTCTTCATCAATTGCATTCCACTTTATTCACTTAGACAGGGTCTCTCATTTGAACCCAGAGCTTCCTAGTGTAGCTACTCTGGCTAGTCAGCTAGCTTCAAGAATCCCCTGCTGCCACGCCCACCCAGCATTTACCTGTGTGCTGAGAATCTCAACGCCCATCCTCAGACTCACAGTGCAAGGGCCTCAAGGCCTTCTCCCCAGGCCCTTTGCCTGTGAACTCTGTTTTTGTTGTTGGTTTGTTTTGGTTTTGGTTTTCAAGACAGGGTAGACTGGGCTGGCCTCAAACTAGCTCCTCCTGCCTCTGCTTCCCAAGTGCTGGGATTAAAGGCGTGGCCACCAGCGCCAGGCACAAACTCTTAACCACATTTCAGTCTACTTGCATGGAAATGGGCCTTACCAATGTTTTCTGAACCAGTAAGTGTTTCATATTTACCCCAAATTTAGCAAATATTACTTAACAGAATTTTAATTACAAAGTTAGAAAAGCATAGAAACATTGAGATTAATTTCCTACTAACTAAATATGATAGGTGAGAAATAAAGGGAATGGTAACAATAGCTAGAAATCACTTAAGAGACTCTAGATAAGGCTGTATGCGGGAATTTTATAATCATTAAGCATGTTAATTTGCCTGTTATGACTTTTACCTTTTAAATTCCCCTATAATTTGTACTTTAATGAATTTTAAATGTTATTTAAGTGTTGGTAAATAGTTAAATGTTCTATGAATATTTTAATAAAGGAAGAAAAGCATGATAATTTTTAGTGTGTGTGTGTGTGTGTGTGTGAGAGAGAGAGACAGAGAGAGAGAGAGAGAGAGAGAGAGAGAGAGAGAGAGACTTACTGAATCACCATATGGGCAGATAGTGTTTTTGACAACACTCTGGCATTTAACAAAAATGGCTGTGTTTCCGTGTAGTTTTATAAAATGATACATAGCTGTTTTAGCATATATAGCCCACAGATTTCCAGTGAACTATTTCTCCTCACATCAGTCTGTGAGTGTGCATCTTTAGAACCCGAGTAACACCGTGAAGACACAACTAGAATCTCTCATTTCAGAGCTTTACATTGTTTTTGAAGTTCAAATACAATTTTGTTAGAGTTTTAGTTTTTTGCACTATGAACTCTACTCATAAAATGGAAGCATTGGGAAGAAATAATGAAGCCTCTTCTACCAGTAAACAAAGTGTCATGTTTTCATTCAGAGGGGTATGATAGACGAGATGTTACTGTCTGAACAATTCTTAAACTCCCTAGTTTCCCCTCAAATTTTCAGTGAATTTGTGAGATTTTGGCTTCAGGCCAGTGGCCTAGCCTTTCTGGACATGGAAAGATCTGGGAGTATCCTTGACTGTTCCTAAGCAGTCAAGAAATCCAGAACTCTGCTCCCTCCCCTGTCAGCATCTGGGCTAGATCCTCACAGACTGAGATACATGGGGGGGGGGTTATATGTTCACAGACTGAGATACATGGGGAGGGGGGCCTTCCTGCTATCATTCCCCGATGCTCTGCATTCGAAATCTAGCACACCACCTTATCCTATTTAAGTCAGGAGCAAGCATCTCAATCTGTAAAGAAATAAAAAGCTACCTATAAAAAATAAACTCCATTGCAAGTCACAAAGGGATTGATAAAAAAAACTATGAGGTTTCAGGATGGGGGTGGTTGAAAAACTGAATGTTCCAAGACAGTGCCTGAATTAAAAAGAAAAAAATACTGAGTCTGTTATTGGGTGAGATGAGGGAGGGGGATGATATGGAGAATGGTGAGATGTGAATGGAGAGGGAATAGCGATTCTAAATGAAAGGGGATAAATAGCAAGGTGGAAGAAAGCTTGTGGGAGAAGATAGATGCCAATGACAGAACAGGAAAATAAGCCCTTCTAGAAACTCAAAAGGAATTCGGGGAGAAAAGAGCAAATCCTGAGAGAGACACCATTGGCTGCAAGAGGTTATGTGGACTCCCCACGCGAAAGAACACTCTATCTCATAAAAAGTATAATGCTGACGACACAACCCGAAACCATCAAGATAAAAAATAAAAGCTGCTTCCAAGCAGCAAGCATGTGCTGGAGAGGAGGCTGCTCACTCAGGGACAGGGATGGTCTCATGGTTGGACACTGACTGACCGTCTGTGCTGTGCTTTGTTCTGCTTTGGTATAAAAGCAAGTTCTGAAATAAACTCGGCACTGTTTGGCTGCTCCAGCATGACCAGACAGACCTCCTGATTCTATCCTGTCTTCTGTTTTGTTTTGTTTTTTTTCTGACTTTTCTTTGGCCTCGAGGATCCCCTTTCCAGAAACCCTAGCTGACTGTAGGATCAGATCCTGTAGGGTCACATGCAAACCAAACGCCTGCTCAACCTCAGAACTTCTGTGGAACCATGGTGTCCTGGCACTGAGGACAGAGTGGGCAGTTCTGACAAGTCTCATGGTCCTTCCTCCCGGGATGTGAAGGTGTTCCTTCATGAAGCATGAAATAAAGAAAATGAAGGAAGAAAACCAGAACATGGCAAAAGGCAGAGGCATGAAGCTGTAGAGCCTGGCATGGTCGAATCACATTGCTGCAGGCTGTGGTAGCCGTCTTAGTTACGTTTCCGTTGCTGTGGCAAGCACCATGAACAAAAGCATCTTGGGGATCAGCTGTGGTCCACTATGAAAGGAAGCTGGAGGCAGAAACAGAAGCAGGAGGCATCGTGGAGAGCTGTTTACTGGCTTGCTCTCCAGGGCTTGCTCAGATTGCTTTCTTATAGCATCCACGATGACCTGCCCAGGAGAGGCATTACCCATAGTGGGCTAGGTCCTCCCACATCAATCATTAATCAAAAAAATGTCCCCACATATTTGCCTTCAGGCCAGTCTGATGGAGGCATTTTCTCAATTGAGGTTCCTCTTACCAGATGACTCTGGCTTGTGTCAAGTTTAAAAAAAAAAAAAAAAAAACTAGCCACACAATGGCACATGCCTCCAGTCTCAGAACACGGGAGCCTCAGGAAGCTAAGATCAGCTTTGGCAACGTGAGTGCAAGATCAACCTGATCTAGAGACCCTGTGTCAAAAACTTTCACCCAGTTCATACTTGCATGAAAGTCTCCACGGCTTCTGGCTGCTCATGACATCAATTGATCTCCTCCACACATTCCCCTCACTGCCTTGCTGTTCATCTTCCCACCTCCCTCACCTCCTCTGGTCTTCTGTCTTTTCTATCAAATGCACGAATTTGCTTCCTGGCCCCAGCCTACTTCTGCAGTTATTTCACATACCCCACTCAGTGAGTGTCCCTCACAGTGGTCCCTGGTTTTCAACTACAACAACTGGTTCCTGTTTGAACTTCTCAGTCATATCTTCTAACCCTCACCTCAGTCTTGTCTCCTTTCCTCTCCTTCTCTGACCAAACAAGGACTTTATCCCATCACCCAGCTTCTATATTCATGATACTGATAGTACATAATTACCTTATTACAGACTCTTGATTTTTCTTTTACAAGCCTTGTGAACTCAGGGAATCTGTGTCTGTCTGTCATTTAGCACCTGTCAATAAGCAGGAGTTTAATAAATAGTTATTGGGTGAAGAATAAATGATTCTTCTCATGTAGGACATACTTTGGTTTCCCTCCAGAAAAGAGATCATACTCCTGTCTGTCCTCAGCTTCTTTCAGTGGCTTTTGGTTAAATCTTATGTACAGCATCCCTTCAGGATGCCACACACACACACAAGACATAATGCAGCCCAACTTCATCGGCCACCACTACAGCTTCCTTAACTGATGAAAACCCTGACTCCAGTGTCCTTAGTGCCTTTCTCCTGAGCCACAGCAGCTGGTCGTGCTACTTCGGTTGTGTGCCCTCTTCCCTTCTCACCTCCTCCCACTTCTCTTTTAACCTCATAGTCATACTCCGGGTATGCAGGTGGGTTTCCAGGATTATGAGTTGAGGATCATTGCTCTGAAGGCTCTACAGATAATTCCATGGATTGTACTACATTCCCAGCCACCACGAGAACTGGCTTCCCCGCTACCCAGTTGCAGTGCTCCTGGCACAGGCAGCGATTGACCTCTGCTGGTATAAAGTCACATCAATGCTACTGCCCATGCGATGAGTTCCTGCACTGCCCTCCTCTTCATCATAAACTCTGGTCACTTTATAATGATTCGTCCTGGGTACCAGAAAGGGGCTTGTGTTTTAGCATTCAATGACTGCCAGCAAAGGGTTGCTTCTGCTGGAGCACTTCACTCCCTAGCTCGGTCATACCCTGGCTTCATGTATTGTATTCCCTTGCTCATGCGCAAGTTTCTCTCTCACCTCCACACACCCAGGAAGGACCAGGTGTGGCAACATCCAAAACTTTTCCCTCAGCACTCTCTGTTCTGTGCAATCCAGTCAGGTTTTCACTGAGCACTTATCAGTTTGTTCCCATCCTCTACTCCCAGGTGCAGTTGTTGGTTCCCAAGGAAACTGTTCAGGGTTTTCATTGATGCTGCAAAGCATTACCACAAACATAACAGCTCCAGACTTCACAGATGAGCTGCCTCGTCTTTCTTCTTATCAGAAGCTTACCATGAGCACAATCAAGCCAAACTCAAGGTGGTGGCAAGCCGGTGGCCCCTCCTGCTGCCACCACAAAGAAGTCCACTCTGGTTTATCCAGCTTCTGAAATCATCACATCTCTTGATTCATGGCTCCCTTGGGTATTCAACCCAGGAATGGCCCATTGACTTGTTCCCTTGGTGCTTTTCTGGGACTCTATCTCTCCTACATGCATTGGATCTCCTCTTCTGGTGACATCCTTATCCAACACCTTCTAATCAGTAACTGAACCTCCACCTACAGCCTTGTTTCTCCCCTCTATGTAATACTCCAAAGTCATATGTTCTAGATTTAGGACATAGATGCCGTGGAGTCCTTACATTTCTGTGCACTCTATGGACTCATTCAGTTTCATCCACCGGAGTCTGTGCAGCATCCAATGCAGTGGTCAATACAAAGTAGACTGCTGATGGATTAGTCCTGGGCTGACTGGCTAACTGCTAATAGATTAGTCCTGGGCTGGCTGGCTAACTGCTAATAGATTAGTCCTGGGCTGGCTGGCTAACTGCTAATAGATTAGTCCTGGGCTGGCTGGCTAACTGCTAATAGATTAGTCCTGGGCTGGCTGGCAAAAGATAGAAAGTGTGTTAACAAGAAGGGGATGACTGCTGTACAGCCACCTTCTACAGTTCATGAACACCTTCAGCATTGCAGCAGGATACAAGATGAACTCAAAAATCAGAAGCCCTCCTGTACACAGATGATAAATGGGCTGGGGAAGAAATCAGAGAATCAACACCCTTCACAATAGCCACAAATAGCCTAAAATATCTCAGAGTAACTCTAACCAAACAGTGGAAGACCTGTATGATAAGAACTTTAAATCTTTGAAGAAAGAAATTAAAGAGGACACCAGAAAATGGAAAGATCTCCCATGCTCTTGGGTAAGTAGACTTAACATAGTAAAAATGGCAATCTTACCAAAAGCCATCTATAGATTCGATGCAATGCCCATCAAAATTCCAAAGAAGTTCTTTACAGACCTCGAAAGAACAGTATTCAACTTCATATGGAAAAGCAAAAAACTCAGGATAGCCAAAACGATCCTGTACAATAAAGGAACTTCTGGAGGCATCACAATCCCTGACTTCAAACTCTACTACAGAGCTACAGTACTGAAAACAGCCTAGTACTGGCATAAGAACAGACAGGAGGACCAATGGAACCGAATAGAAGACCCAGATATCAATCCACACATCTTCAAACACCTGATTTTTGACAAAGAAGCAAAAAATATCAAATGGAAAAAAAGAAAGCATATTTAACAAACGGTGCTGGCATAACTGGATATCAACATGTAGAAGAATGAAAATAGACCCATATCTGTCACCATACACCAAACTCCAGTCCATGTCAAACAACTCCA
Source organism: Ondatra zibethicus (assembly GCA_004026605.1). Taxonomy (NCBI): domain Eukaryota; kingdom Metazoa; phylum Chordata; class Mammalia; order Rodentia; family Cricetidae; genus Ondatra; species Ondatra zibethicus. The sequence continues at coordinate 26,490 of PVIU01004683.1, forward strand.
GTAGTCACTGCTGTATAGCTGTGACAACAAAACATCGCACTCATCCCAGCCGTCCCCATGGACGCAAGGGAAATCTCTAGCAAATGTACTCTGGGAACTCAGATCAGAAGAGGGCTGAAGGGTTCCCTCTGACTGTGAGACTTGCCCTGATCTCTTTCCTTGCCTGACCCTACTTTGTCAGTTCAGCAAGGATGCTATGAGCAGGAAGGTTCTGCTCCTTGCTTTGAACTGGGAGCATAGAACTTGGAAATGTTCTCTCTCCTTCCATTTTACTCCATACGGAATCCTCCTTTGAATTTGTTTTTTGTTCTAATCTCCCTTCAATCACTCCAAGAGACAAAGCCCTAACTCTAGTCACTGTTACATCCCATCTGAAATAGAACAATTTCTTACATTGATTCCTGTATCCCTCCACCACTGTTTCTACCTCCTGCTCCCGAAGGTGGGGCATTCAGAATTTCTGTGCTCAGTAGGTGGATATTTTGTATTTCCCACTGTGTTATCTGAGAAACCTAGTCTTCTTCTCTACAACAACGGCAGTGTTTTCCCTGCAGGGGTGAGGGTGGAGTTATGTTCTAAGGTGTGGCTTAACACACGCAGAAACTAAAAGGAAGGAGCAGGTCTAATACACAGACAGCCTACATTCACAAGAGCTGGAAACAGGCAAGCAAATTCAAAGTAGAAGACCATGCTTCCATTAGGAATGGTAGAGTGTCAGGTGTAGTGATCCTGTGGCTGCTTGGTCAAGACACTCGGAAAGTGTAGTCTAGTCCTTAGACTGCAGGTATTTATGGAGTTCGGAGCTGGGCTCGAGTTCTTTCTCTATCATTGTCCAGTTCTATGCACACAGAGAAGCCCCCCTACCTCTTGCCTGAGACTAAAGGTAACAATAGCAGTTCACTGCACCACTGCACATGATCAGCACACAGTAAATGGTGGCCTTCATTATCTCCATTGTTGTCCCCTTTGTCCTGACCACTGTTGATTTGGACAGGGGGTGAAAGCTGTCAGAGTGGAAGGTGAGCAAGGCCAGTCCCATCATAGTAGTGCTCTCGTGGTGTGACCTTCTAAAGAAGCTGGATCAGCAGGTTCAAGAAAGGGATTTCCTCTAAAGGCAGATGCAACTCAGCTGGACTCTCAGCCAATAGCAGAAAGTATGGTGCTGTCCAGATAAAATGCCAGTCCCACAGTTGCTAAAGACAACAAAGCGGGAGTGATGGGCCAGGGAAAACAGCGGCGAGTTTTAAGTCTTGATTCTATCAGCAATGAAAACAAAGTGGGCAGAAGCCAGAAGGAGTGTGTGCAGAAGAGGCTGGCCAGGGTCAGGAGAAAGCTCAGCCTGGAACGAGGCAGCCCAGTGAAGGCCAATAAGGGACCCCTGATGCAACTCAGATGAACTTTCTCTTCTGGTCCCAACGGGCACTTGCATGCATGTGATACTATGATACACACAAACTCACATACATAGAAACAAACAAATGAATAAATGAACTAATATTTATTTTTAAATAGCATTAAGATAGTTCTTGTTGATAATTGAGATAGTTGCCATAAGAAGGTTGCGGTAGTAGAATGATTTGGCCACGCCCTAATGTCTTTGGCTTACTGTCTCACCAGGCGGCCACCCCCTCCTGCTACTATGTAATATCACTTGTCTGGAGCCTTTCACTGGAACCAAGCTGATGCAAACTTTTAAACACCTAGAACTATGAGCACATCTTTTCTTTAGAGTTACCCAGAATCAGGTGTAACCAATGTAACTCCAGAGAAGTGTCACCGAGGCAGTGTCGGTGTGTGCTGCTGGCTCCCTCTGAGTATCAAGATGACTGACCAGAGGTGGCAGGAAGATGAATGTACAAGAGGAGCAATACTACCCAGAACTGGGTGATAGGAAGCAGGCTTGTAAGAGAAACTTTAGGATATGGCTAAACTGGCAAAGGAAGTGTTAAACAGAGCTCACTCTGCTCAGGGAGTAGAGCCCCCTCCTTCATGTGAGGCCCGAGAGTGTGGGCAGATAGTAAGTTTCCAGGACAACGCTTGTGGTCACTTGTATAGGGACACTATTCCGAGAGCCACAGTGCCCAAGAGTCTGCACCGCCAACAAGACAAACCAGGAGGAGAGGTACAGCTAGCGCTTCAAGTTCACGCAACTAGTTACAAATTCCAGATGAGATGACCTTGGAGATAAGGAAGGATGTCCTTATTCTGATTTGAATCTGAAATGTTCCTTCACAGGCTCTTATTTTGAAGCCTGTTCCCCATCAGGTAGAGCAACTTTGGAACTTTCAGGAGGTGTGGCCCTTGCTGGCAGAAAGTTGTCACTGACAGTGAGCCCTTGATGGTCCTATCGGGCCCCTAATTTCTTCTGCCTCGCTATTTTCTGTTCCAATGTGCTGTGAAAAACCTCCGCTACCTGCTCCTGCCAGGAGCCAAGCTTCCCCGCCATGATGGACTGAAGGCCTCTGAATAATGAGTAAAACAGTCTTTCATCCCGTGTGTTCTTTCTGTCTGGTGTTACTGCCGTATCAAGGGAGGGGTGGCTAGCGTATCCCTTAACTCTGGGGTCATGCAAGCCATGAGCAAGCTATGAACACATTATCCAAGCTGATTTAAAGTCTCGGCATTTAAGACTCCTTGCACGAAAAATAGTGATGCCAAGAAAGGACAAACTGTTTTCCGACAGAGGACTGGCCCTTTTGTCTCACCTTGCTGCATAACGACACTGTCTTGACAGCAAGTTCCTCTAGGTCAGCGGGTACAGTGCATGTGGCTGGGGTGGAGAGCTTATTGTCCCCCATCTCCATAGCTGCAATGACACGGAGAGCATAACCTCATGATGGGACTTGCCTTGTTCTGACCATGTGAAGAATCTCTTGCTGGAAAGCTTCATGGAGGTAGCTCTTGAGGAACCGGAAGGAATTGTGCTAACTGTACACATAATTTTACATCATTCTGGTCAATGTGAGGCAAGGTCTATTTATGGACGTAGGGGTGGATTGAGCCTGTGTCCATGTCTGAGTTTGATCTGGATCAGCTTTTGCACAGTGGGAGGATCACAATGATGGCAACTTGACTGCATCAAGAAACTAACTAAAATCAAGCCAGTGGCTACTACTGTTAGGGACTTCCTTTATGAGATTATTTGAAGCAAGAAGTTCCACCCTAAATGTGGGTGTCACCTTCTGGTGACAGCACAGATAAAAGGATATGGAAGGAGGGAACTTGGTTTTTTTCCTGCTTGTCCTGCCTCTTGCTGGAAGTCTTCTCTCCTGCCACTGCGGCGTTGTGTGCTGGTGTTGAGCGATGGCTTGGTGTCCTTGAAAATCATTTGCCCTGTGCTCAAAATGAGGGCCAATGTTGCAAGTTGGCAGAAAAGGAAACCCACTGAGTTCCTTAACTGAACTGTCTGCCTCTCTTGACAAGGGCAGTCTATTAATATTCCTTTATAGGTCTTTTCTTCACTCGTCCATGCAAAGCCAATTAGTGTCTTCTTCTCCATGATTCATGACTCTGTTCAGGACTCATAGCCTGGTTCATGTTTCAACCCTGGGTGAGCACAGCTGTTGATACATATCCTCATAAACCAACAAAAATTATTTAGGAGCTTTCTTGAGCTAAGTTAAATCTTATTGACCCTTATTCTATAGCCTGATCTTTCTCTCCAATTAAAGATCATTGTGGTCACAAAGATGAAATAAATGTATAGCATTCAAATAAAGCAAAGCTTCTAAGGAGATGCCAACCATCTGCCAGAGGGTGGCAGTTGAGTGACACAGGAAGTGAAGAAAGCTGGGCTAGAGAAATGCCTCTATGGCTAAGAGCACTGGCTGCTCTTCCAGAGGACCTGGGTTCGATTCCCAGCATCCACATGGCACCTCACAACTGTCCATTACTCCAGTCCCAAGGGATTCTGCACTTTCTTCTGGCTTTGGCAGGCACTAGGCATGCATGTGGTGCACAGACATACATACAGGCAAAACACTCATATACATCATTTTTAAATTGTTTTAATGAAGACGATGCTCTCACCAATCTTTTAGATTATGTGTTTGATATTCCAGACTATTCACTAATATGTTCTGCGGTTATAGTTCAGTTGGCTGCAGTTGTGCTTTCTAATATCTTTACATCAAAATTATACTGGAGTAAATGAAAAGGATGCCCACTGCCTCCTCCATGGCTCAGTCACTTGCTCACAACCAATGCTCATCCATGGAACAGCAGCTGAGAAACCCTGATCTTCACCAGAGTCTTACATACGTCCTACTTGAAAGTGTCTTAGCTTTGGCCTATTTTGTAATCAGAACTATATTCAGACATCCTTCGGCATCCTGGGAAACTGTTTTCAAGAACCCATTGGACTGCAGGGACCTGCCAAAGTTCTTACAGAAAATTGTATAGTGCCTGCCACAGGAAAATCTCACACAGAATCAACTAAGCAGGGCTGATAGGAGCCCACAGAGACTGAACTGTCAATCAGGGACACCATGTGGGTCTGACATAGGCCCTCTGCATATTTGTTTTGGTTGTGTATCTTGGTCTTGTGAGACTTCTAACAGTGGAGCAGAGGCTAGCTCTGACTCCTTTGCAGGCTTTTGGAACCTTTTTCCCCCTACTGGGTTGCCTCGTCCAGCCTCTACGTGAGGAGGTGTGCCTGGTCTCACTGCACTTGGTATGTCATGTGTAGTTGATACCCCTGGGAAGCCGGCTGTTTTCTGAAGAAAAATGAAGGAGGAGTGGATCTGGGAGAGAGGGGAAGTGTGTGGGGGAGGGACTGGAAGAAGAGGAAGGGAAAACTGCAGTGGGGATATAACATATAAGGGAAGAATTAAACGTTTGGTAAATGGTATACCATCTAGATGTGGCCCGTTGCATTCTACCACACACTCGAAACTGCATAGGTTATTCACATTATTGAGCGCAATGTAAATGTTCTGTGCTGTCTGTAGGTCTTCAGTGTAGAGATTAGCTTTGGAAATATGCTACAGCTGTAGTTGATTAAATCCCCCAGTGTAGAAAGTCCAGATATCAAGCTTCTTTGTAGCTGTGTGTGAGACCCAGCCCACTCTGCTTTTGTCAGGTGAACTGGACAACAGGCAGAAGCCTCAATGGAGACCAAGCTATCATTCCTGGAGAAAAACAAGCCAAAGCCCACTGCCTCTCGCGGTCTTATGGATGTGGTCATTCGCTTTCCACAGGGACGCCCGGAGCCCCTCCCACAGCTGCGTGGGAGGGGCTGTTCTTCCCACTCAGTGTCTACTGTTTCCATCTACAGAGCTTCCTAATTTTGTGTTGTTTTCTTTTCTATTTTGGTTGGTTTTGTAAGCTGCTTGTAATATTTTTGTGGGTTGTAGATTAAGAAAAGGAGAAAAATTTTTAAAAAGAACATTCAAATACTTTCCTTACCCATATTAGGTCAGCCGTGCCATTTTATGTGTGGATAGAACATTTTCACCCTTTAATAAGATTAGTAACTGAATATGATATTAGTCACAATATGAAATAATGTTCCCTTTTAAATGTGATGATCATTCTGATTTATTTCCCCATCTGCAAGATGAGAATGATAATTATCCCTTTGAAAATATCATATGGTCAAATTAGTTAATGTTGGACAAGCATTTCAGAATGAAGATACCTAATAATTTATTAGTGGCTCCTTTGGCGTGCAATTTGAGAATGAAGTCTGCCTTTGAAGAACTGGCACTGGCATTAATTCATGTTTTCTTTAAATTCCACAGAGCTCACAAACGTGTTCTCTCCTCTGAGTGCCAGCCATGCCCCGCTGCGGCCCCTCCTCCTGCCGCCTTTGCCTAGAGCAGACGTGTCTGGCTGCGGCCTGAGGGGCAGCGGAGCAGAAAAGCCGCCCGTGCGAGTCTTTCCAAAGCCCTTATTTCCTTCTCCGTTACAAGTGATTTTATTCGTGAGGGAAGGAGAACTCTTAGAGCATTGCCCTTTCTGCTCTGTGGCCTTCAAGAGCCATAGATCCATTCAAGACCCCGGAAAGAATAATCCTAGCTATGTCTTAAATGAGAGGAATGAACTTCATCCTCTTAATTCCCTCTGGGTTAGATTACCATGAAGCACTTCCTAATTCAGAAAGTGTAGTGTTTCCTCTACTCACAATAGAATCCAAGAAGAATCTAATAAATAATACATAGTGACAACTGTCGCTCACGGAACACCCTATTCTGGAAGCTTCTCCCAGCTCATCTCCATATTATGAACCTAAAAATGACTTTCAGATTGGAAAGGGCTGTAACAGGCTTAAACCTCTGCAGATTAAATGCTGGGATTTAAGCCAGGCGTGGTGGTGCACACCTTTAATCCCAGCACTCAGGATGTGGAGGCAGGGGCATTTCTGTGAGCTCAAGAACAGTCTGGTCTAAAAAGCGAGTTCCAGGATAACAAGGACTACACAGAGAAACCCTGCCTTGAAAAACCAAAACCAATCAAACAAACAGCGGTACCCCAAAATACTGTGATTTGAACCTTTGTCTATCTGGGTCCTTTCTTTTCTATTTAACATATATTTTATGAACCCAAGGTATTTATTGATGTTCTACTTTTATCCATCTCTATAAAACTGTAGGAACCAAGATAAGAGAAACTATCAAAATATTGAATGTTTTTTCAGTGTCTCTGATACATTTCAGTCCAGAGAAAGCTACAAGTTCATAGAATGGGATTCCTATCTGTCAAGAGAAAGCCGCAGGTTCATAGAATGGGGTTCCTATCGGTCACGAAATCAGAAACTTTTACTTCTCACTCTGTAGATTTGTCTATGCAAATCCCTACATCAGCAATGCCAGAGTGCTTTCTTTGTCTGCTTTTCCGTTGTTAGTATGTCTTCAGTTTTCATTGGATGTGTAGATAAAAGGGCTCCCTGTACTTCCGGGAAAGCAAAGGAACCACGGGAAAGGAGGTGTATGGGGGAGACAAGAGAGGGTGTGTGGAGGGTGGACACACAATAAAGCTGGCTAGGTGTGTGTGTGTGTGTGTGTGTGTGTGTGTGTGTGTGTGCGCGCGCGCGCGCGCGTGTGTGTGTGTGTAAATGTCGGAGTGAAGTCTTTTTATGTGTGCAAGCAATAACACACATTGATAGCAATGGCTAGGCAAAGGAAGGGTTTCCACGCCAGCTCACAGGCAAAGAAAATGAAGAGCATAGCAGTCTTCTCATTCTTAACCCCACTCTCAGCGTTCAGTAATCCTTGAGCCTCGCCTCCGGGAGGATACGCCCGGGACTGGAGCGCTGTGCCTCAGCAGCCTGATGACAGAGGACATTTAGGGGTCACACCGACCCTTGCATTTAAAATATTTACTTTAGAGAGAGCAGTCACAGATGGGAATGTTTCTAACTAAAACGCTTGCTACAATAAAAAATATAAAAACATTTTTCCAAATCAATATTCCCCAAACTTGGTTGGGCTTTCGGACTTCATTTTCCATTGCCAGTAAGAACTCTTTGCTGAAAATGGAAATTTGTAGGCAGAGTCCGGGGATTAAGTAGGAAAAATTGGTTTAAATTATGTGAATCTCAAGAATATCACTATATGTTTATTTGTACAGTTGATGCTGAGGGAGAATTTTTTGCCTAAAATTTGAGTGTTTATTTGTATAAAAAAGATAAAGTAAGCGTTTGCATGCTTTAATACCCCTTTTTCTCGTATTCGCTGGCAGAGACTTACGTGACATTTAGAAGTAGCTAAGTTTCACATTTAACTTGTAACATGTGAGTATATATAATCTCCTCTGGGACTTTTTCTTGTCTCTTAAACCCTTCTTTGCCCCGCTTTAAATCCTGCATTAGTTCAGAAAATAGACAGCAGGCGGCGCTGCTGGCTCGCTTTTTAGAAAGCTGCTGGCACCTTGAGCTCAGCTCCTCTTCATGGAAATTAATTTTAATTTAGTCAAAGCAATCAGAGTGAGAAAATTGGCTGAAATGCTTTAAAGTTGTTCTTTCATGTCTTTTGCTACCTCACCCCCCCCCAAAAAAAAACCATGAATAAAGCTAGGCTCGTGCTTTTTCTTCACGTGTCTGAGGAGCCCTTAACTGACCCACAGTAAGGAGGACTATGGGAGGTTAAGGCAACCGACTGTGATTATCTAATTTTTCCATCAGTTTGAGGTTCTTATGTGAAAGTTCTATTCATGGAGAGCCAGAAAAGGGAGAAAATAAAAACCTGTTTATACTTTCACTTTCCAACTGGGCTTGCCAGTTATCCCCTGACCTGGTGTAATGACGAGAAAATATCAGCGCGACCTTGGCCTGGACTGCAGGCTGGGAAGGGCTGTGGCGGGGTTTGGGAGGGAGAAGTGCAAGACGGGGGCATGATTTTGCAGATTCAGAAGCATTCTCACAGGGTGCAAATGTGTCCTTACACCCTCTGGCGATGCTGTGAAACGATCCAAAGAGAACTTTCCAACCTTGCCAGCATCTCCATTCTTTGAGATGAACTATTGACAGTCCCTCTGTGTTTTATAAACTGCATTTAAAAACCGTTTCAAACTGAACTAGCTAGCCAACACGCTGCGATGACTTCTTCCAAAGAAAATGCTCCGTCTAAGCATTTCTTACTAAGAAACCTCTCTCCCACTAGTATTCTGCAGAATTCTCCCACCCACCAAACACCCTGGAAGATGTACAAGTTGTTTAAGATGTTAGGCTGAAACAGACATTATCCAAGTGACTGCGCTGGACACATCTTTTGGAGTATGTCAGCCTGTGCCCGAAAGCATCTTATACATCCCGGGCCATCTGAGCTCTGCTTCGTGTGGTTTTTCTTAACCCTCCTGGCACCAAGCACTAACTGTCCTTCATAGCTGGTAGGTGCCACTTTTGGCTGGCCTTGTAGCTGGCTGTAGCCAGCTGTCCTTCCACGGAATGAAAAATGTGTCCATCAGCTAACGACTGTGTGCTTGGAGAAGCTTCTGCCCCTTGGCCTGGGGCTGCAAGCGCATATCAATCAGTCTCTTAGATGAGGCCTCAGAAGAGCAAGGGAAATTTGTATAATCCTGAACTGTAAACATGGGGACCAGTGGTTGAGGTTTTGGAGTTGAACATTTGAAAATGTCTATTTGAGTATCTAAAGTAAACCTTTATTTTCAAAAGAAGGGGAGGTGGGGGAAACACTCTGGGTGGCCTTAGGGAGGTCCGCTCACCTTTTCCCCTCCATTTTCCCTTACTCAAACAGTCGGGGTAAGGACAGAAGCAAAATAAAACCTTGCTTGCTTTGTGTAGGTTAATCAGTTTAATTTCGGTTCTCAGTCAAAGGCCAGCAAGCTAACTTAAGGTTCATCCAGGTTCTTCTCACACCTTATGTTCTGCTCTTCCCTCTCTGCTGTGTGCCCTGCCAGCCACACCCTGGTGTCATTTTTCCTAGGGTTTTGTAGTTTTCCGTGGATTCTTTCTTTGCTCTTCTAACTTTTCTTCTGTCTACTGACTCAGGAAGAGAGATGAGGGGCTTCCACCCTTCGCTTCCAGCTCAGGAGGACAATTACAGAGGTGTGGATGGATACAGATGCAGGATGGGAAACAGCAGATGTGTGTGAGTGCATACGTGAGTGTGGTGTGTGTGTATGTGTGTGTGGTGTCTGTGTGTTTAGTGTGTGTGTGTGTGTGGTGTGTATCTATGTGTGTATGTGTGTCTCTGTGTGTAGTGTGTGTGCAGTGTGTCTATGTGTGTAGTGTATGTCTGTGTGTACTGTGTGTGTGTGTAGTGTGTGTCTGTGTGGTGTGTGTATCTGTGTGGTGTGTATATATTGCGTGTGTCTGTGTAGTGTGCCTGTTTAGTGTGTATAGTGTGTGACTGTGTGTGTGTATAGTGTGGGGGGGTAGTGTGTGTCTGTGTATGTAGTATGTGTCTGTGTATGGAGTGTGTGTCTGTGTGTGGAGTGTGTGTCTGTGTGTGGTGTGTGTATTGTGTCTATAGAATGTGTGTGTCTGTGTGTGTATAGTGTATGTAGTGTGTCTGTATATGTGCGTATAGTATATGTGTGTAGTGTGTATCTGTGAGTGTGTGTATAGTATATGTGTGTGTAGTGTGTGTCTGAGTATGTGTGTGTTGTGTGTGTAGTGTGTGTATCTGTGTAGTGTGTGTATCTGTGTAGTGTGTGTTGTATTTGTGTATGTAGTGTTTGTATAGTATGCGTGCCTATGTAGTGTGTATGTGGTATGTGAGGGCAGTGTGTGTCTGTATAGTATGTGTGTCCGTGTGTATGTAGTGTGTGTGTGCAGTATGTGTGTGTGTGTGTGTGTGTGTGTATATGTGTGTGTGTTTAGCAGTTGGCTTTCTTTATCCAGTGTGTTGCTGTTAGCACCTTCCACAGCTGTAGAACTGAAAAAAAATCCTTAGGAAAGAAGATGAGTTATCTCCCCTGTGAGAGGGGCCTTGCTGGGGCCTTGACCGGAGATGTGTTTAGAGCTGACTTCTCTCACTCACCTTTATTTTTGCTCATCTTCGGTTCCTTATTTTGAAGACATATTTGTGTTCGCCAACCCCATCCTCCTATGTTTCTCTTTTCAACACTGTCTTCCACATCTTCTCTCAAGGAGCAGGTTCAGCTTCCCTGGATTTGTGCATTTTCTATTTTAATCAAAGGCCGTGTTTCAGGGTTTGATTGTCATGAGATCTTAGATTGTGGCTCAAAGTCCTGGAAACTCCAGTCCATGAGGACAAGATGGGAAGACAGGAGCTTTGCATCTGTGTAGAAATAATCACAAATGAGGATGCAATTGTTCTGCGGGTAAAGTCAGCTGTGTTTCGTGTGTGTTTCTGGAGGCTGCAGCTCTTGGAAATTGCCATGAATTCTAGTGAAATATCCAAATGATGTTGTCTCTGAGTGCGCTATCCTAAAATAAGTCAACCGTGGTCTGGATACAGGACTGATGAGACACGACGTCCCTTCACAGAGTGAGACAACATACTGGCTCAGAGCTGGCTTTCTAGAAAGGCGCCATGCCAACTTCGGTTCTCAATGGCATGTGATTTCCATTTCCTTTTTGTAAGTATAGATTAATTTCACAAACAGAGGGTTAGTTAGGTTTGATGTTTGCAAAAAAATTTAAAGAATAACCTCTCTTCATAAAGCAGTGCTTTGGAGGAAAATACATGAAGCCAAGTGAAAGAAAGAAGTGCGGAGATGTGTGAGGAAGGCCAAACAGCCAGCTATTGGAAATGGGAGGAACCGCTGGGTGCTGAGCAAGCATGTGGCTGTCCACTGACAAAGGGCAAGCTTGTTCTAATGCCCTCCTGTAAGATAGCGTGTGACAGATCTGAGAACCTGGCTTCGGTATTGAAAATGGTAGACAAACCAACATGAAAGCTGCCATAGTCTTCTCATGTTCAGGCTGGGAAAATGTGACCCACTGAGAGCAGAAAGATGTAGTAACATTTTCTAAAGTGAATCTGCGCCAACAAACTGGAAGAGAACCTAGGGGTCAAAGCCAGCACAACCTGAGAAAAGCAAATGAATGGCCTATTACCTGGTGACAGTCAAAGTGTGGTCTGAGTTTGAATAAATGGTTGAATACACAGAATGCAGGAAGACAGGTTTCTCAGTAGAAAAGGCCTCAAAGGAGGTGGAACATCCCTTGCCACAGTCTCAGTAACTCCATATCAGGGGCAGAGTGGGAAATGGGGACAACAATGACTTTCTGGTGAAGGAACAGGGCTCAACCTCAGCCTGGAGGTCATGACCGACAGAAGAGTGGCAGTAAGTCCTCCCGGTAGCATGTATGGTATGACGTGCATGAAAGGATGCATATGACATGTATGATATGATAAGAACGTACTCCCTCTCATGTCCCTCCCTCATGGCCCCAGTTCAGTTGTGAGAAAAACATTACCCAAAATTCAGCAGGTAAAAGTATCTTCCACAGTTTGGCCAGGGCTTCTCAAAGCTCTCAGGGTTCTCCAGAACAAAGCTGCTATGGACTCGGAAGACCCAATAACTAGATGTCGTATGTTCTCCTGGGTGAGATCCTGGGACAGAAAGAGGATATTAGGCAAAAAGCTAATGAAATCTCACTACAGTATGGACTTCAGATAATAAAAATATGAGAATATAAGTTGAAGCAAATGACTGAATAATGTAAGACATCCCCCAAGACGGATGCAGGCTGCGTAGACGACACAGCTATCTGCAACAGGCCTGTAAAACAATGCAGATATGCAAAGTTTAAAATGTCCTCACAAAAGCAACTATTATTGTCTTGCACTAGCTCTACGTCTTAGTGGGGTTATTTTCCCAAACTCTGGGCCTATTGCTATGACTTTAAATTAAATAGAGGGAAAATGGACTCTCCCAGTTGGAGCTATGACTAGTGTGGCCACGCAGAGACTCAGGGAAGTTTTATCCCATTGCAAAGATTATGGTCACTTCTTATGGAGAAGGGTACTCCAAGTGACTGTTGTGAGGAGCCAGTTTAACATTTATTCAAGAACTGTGCAATTGCAAGGCATCACTTCTAAATAATATCCAAATATCCCCTCTCTCTCAGGGCTGGCATAATAGCTACTCCATAAAATCGAGTTATTGGAGCCTGCCACAAAATGGAATTCTATTTCTTTGTATTAATAAGCACTGTGCACTAAAAGACAGTTAAACATATCTCCACGAGATGAAAAACTGACTTCTTTATCCAAAAGCAACAGCTCACATGAGGTGGGAAATTATCATGGATATCGTGACATGTATTGGGGTAATCTGAGGAGTCATCCTCTCATAATCATACATAATACACTGTGTCTGTGAAACTTTCTGAATTTTTCAGATCTCCATGTATGTCAAACCTCTATAGAATAAGGGACTATTTGGCAGAGAGCTGTTTGTGGGAGCCCAGGGCTCCACATCTCCTCCATTATTTTCTGCCTGTTCATTGCAAACCAATGATGTTGCCTCAGTTTCTTAATATTCATCTACAAATTCAGACAGTTTTTTTCTGCCTACAGTAAGAAGTACATGGTCTGGGCTTCACCTCAGAAAGTCTCGTGATGCCTGGACTTTTGAAAAGGCAGTGAGTTCCTTATCTGCAAACACTCTGGTTGCCTTACAAAATGAAATCCCTGGAGCTGAATGTGCACCAAATTTACGACTGTGCAGGCTGACCAGTGACTTTTGAGACTGTCACACCTGACTCGTGATGGATCTGTCACCTCCTCTCTAGAATGGCCCGTCACAGGACAGTTTGAGCAGTATGACCCTGTATTTCCTTTAACCCAGTAAATAGTTACTGTCTTATTCTCTGAAGGAATATTTTAGTGATTTTGAAAGATCTGGGAGTGAGTGGGGGATACAATCACTGTGATTGTATCTGTCCTGCAGATAAAATAATGTCCCAATAGATTCTGCTTTTGTCTTTTAAACGCTCGCAACAATTTAAGCTCTTGACTAGAAAACACTCTATTTTTCCCATGTTTGATCATTGAAAAGGCAAAACTTAATCCCATCAAGTGCAATCAAAGAATTTTTCACAGTAGCAATTAAAAATATGAAACTAGAGTTTGAATGACATAAAGTCAAATAGCTGCTAAGTTGTATTTTTAATCTTCATTCAAATCAAATGGCAAATAAATTTTGCATTAGGAATTTTACTTTTCTTCTTTAACATTAATGGGTTGAAAAATGGTCTAAGTAATTTAAAAAGCTCCTTAAGCAGACTAGTATATTTTGAAATGAACTTAAGGATTATTTCAAAGTGAATCACTTTTGTATTTCTGTGGGACACAGAAGGCAGAACTCTTTGGAGGAGGACCGACTGGTTAGCTTACTTTGGCATGAGGGGAATTCCAACCTTCCCAAGCTGTTGAACTAAGGAAACCAAACCCTGTTCTGCTGGGTTTGCCATCTTCGCCATGCTCCATGTGTGGCACTGACTACAAGAGAAGGTGAAAACCACACATGAAGCAAGGGTCTCTCTGCTCCCTTCTTGCCACTTCCATGCTGGCTCAAAAGGGCTATTTGGTTTACTTTTTCCGTTTTCATTTGTTTGTGCAGTGTGTGTCCATGTTTGCTGTGGGCACATGAGTGTGTAGACATGTACATGTGTGTACATGTGGAGGCCCGACATTGATGACCAGAGTCATCTTCCTCCACTCTTCCACCACATTCACTGAGGCAGAGATTTTCACCCAAACCCAGGGCTCACAGCCCTGCTACCCAGCTTGCTCTGAGGATCTCTTTTTCTTGTCTTGCCTTCCCATCCACCGTTTGTATGGGTTCTGGGGATCAAAACTCTGGACCTCGTGCTTCTGAGGAAAGCCCCTTAACTGCTGAGCCATTTCCCTAGTGAGTGGCTATATTCTCTCTATATATAGAGAGAGTGCAGACATCTTCATGCATTTATGTATAACAGAACAAGCTGCAGCATAGTGTGGCTATATTAGTCAAATGGGATGTCTGCTGCTACATGCACACACACACACACACACACACACACACACACACACGCACGCACCCTCCTTGTTCCTCCTTGACCTTTAGACATAAAAGCTGAGGGAAATTAGTTTCAAGGCATCAAAAATCTGGATTTAAAAAAAATTTAAGCATGTTTTAAAGAGAGAATGAGCCCGTTCTTCATTATATGGTTCAAAAGCCTCTTTGTTTCCTTATGTTTCTTTCCTTTCTCTAAAAATAGGATTGAATTTTCTGGTCTTGAGTTCTAAGGATGTTAGTTTTAGAACACTGTTTTTTTTCACGAAACTTCTCTCCTGACTCCATGCTCAACAGCTTCTTCTGAAACATTAAAAACCAACTTTTTGACCTGAGTTTTAATTTTTTAGGAACATCTTACCTTTTTATCTTTTTCTTGTTGGAGGCTAGAGTCTATTAGAGGCTTACACCTTTTTTAATGGGAAGTCAGTCTAGGGGCAAAGACCTCAGCAGACTAATTTTAATCTACTGAATAAAAGGAGAATTGCTTTGACTGGTAAAATATCTTTGTCAGGGTTGTGTAGAGCAAAGGCTGTGACATTCATTGTGGGAACCAAATAACTGAAGTTTATCAAGACATATGGAAGTCATTGATAATATTGTTTTTTATAAAATTAAAAAATCAAATAGCCAGATAATCCCCCTTGCCTTTAATGGCCTTGCCTATAATCCATGTACATGAAGGAAATAAAATGTTGGAAGGAAGCAGGTGACAGAAAACAAGTATCTCACTGACCTCCCATTTACGCCTCCAGTGTTTCTTTTGAAGCTTAAGGGAACAGAGGAAACCATGCTTTGTAAACAGTGAAGTTTACATGTGACATATTATTATTATTATGAATTATAGGTTGTATTGCATGAAGGAAGATGGTGCTCGAGGAATCATTTCTGAGGGGTAGCTACATTGTATAGCTTATTTGCAAAAGTTCCCCACACAGACCAAGGGTCTGCTATTATGCAAATCAGTTTAAACTCTCCCATACTGTCAACATTCTTTTAATTGGTCCTAACAAGTCACACATATTTGGAAGCTGTATTTCTTCTTCATACAAATGGCACTTGAGTGAAAGGGAGTTAAAATATTGAAAACTGCATACCAACACATTTTTAAAAATCAGGCTATGTAACAGTTACTTATTGTGAAGTTTGTGTTGGCATGCCAGGCATCCACAATTGGCACCAAGGCACAGGCACAATTTTGTGTGTTCTTTACATTGTTTCCAGAGACAATAGGAGAGGGCATTGTTTCATGGTGGGTCCTGTAGTGAGAACAGCTTTGATTTCATGTTGCCTGTTACAAGACACATGTGGTCATCAAAAGAGAAGTTTAGAGACACTCTTTACAGACTCTTCTTTGTTTTCCCCTCTGGGTTTATGAGACATGGTTCATGGCTTGCTGTCTCCTGTCCTTTGACTATCAAATTATCCTTATAATTCTTAGTCCTTACCACTTTTGATGATGATGGTGGTGGTGGAGATGATGATTTTGCATGCATGTATGTTTGTGTGAGAGGTGTAGGGGGGGGTATATTCACACTTTTGTGTGAGGCAAGAGGAAGATGTCCAGTGCCCTTCTCTATCACTAATGACTTTATTCCCTTGAGACATGGTCTTTCTCTGACCCTGGAGCTAGGCTGGCAGCCAGAAAGTCCTAGAGATCCTCCTGTCTCTGCTCGCACCCACACTTCCACGGCTGGAGTTGAAAGCACATATAGCCATGCTGAGCTTATTTGCCTAGCTGCTGGGATTCCATCTCGTGTTCTCATGTTTATGCAGCAAGTGCTCTTACACAAGGAGCCATCTCTCCTGCTACCTCAGTGCCTTTTACTTCCTAGATGTGCGTTCCTTCCAGAGTAGGAGCCGGTGGTCACACGAGGCTGATGAGCGCTTGAAATGTGGCAATGCAGGTGGAGATGCATGCACAAAAAATGTCTTAAAAAGTAGTAGATTTTAAAAGTTGCTATAAAAATAGTAAAATGAAGCCCAATGATTTTAAATTGATTCTCTATTGATATCATTGTGTTATTAGCATTATTGAAATATATTATTTTTATTTTATTTTTTTACTTTTTTGAATGTAACTACTAGAAAATCTTAAATCACATGTGTGGTTTACGTTATATTTCCATTAGGCAGCACGGGACTAGATGGCAGATAGCTTTTCCTGATTCTCATAACAATGAGAAATGAGGGGAAATATTAGGAAAAATCTTTAGAGATAGTGAAATTTTGATACAAGATAGAGATTAGAACAAATCATGTTTGTGCAAAGACAAGGACATCCCACAATAACACAACACAGTGGTCCAGATCATGGCCACTGCAGTCCCAGTGTGTGGCCTCCTGAAGCAACCAGACTGCATAAGCTGGGACCTTTAACCTGTCCCAAAGAGACAGGTCTGTCTCTCATGAAGCCATTCTGTAGACTCTAAAGTGACTGCAACCAACCTGTGTAATCACGGCAGACTCTTCCACATCACCAAAGAACGACCCTTTCATCTTGCAATATGAATGCACTGTAGCAATGCAGCATTAACGGCGGCAACTGAAAACTTCCAAACTAACCCCTGGTGGCTTAAGGTTTTCATAAAGATGCCTTTCGCCTGTCAAAACGCGATGGATTGCAGTATCTGCCCTAGAATCCGCTCACAATCCTGTCCCAGCCCTAGAAACGTGTCCATTACCATTAGGATCTTCTGGGCAGCTGGGCAGCTTCAGTAAGTGGGGACAAGACTTGCCAATATGTTATCAATGTCTTGAGCCTAAAAATACATGTTTGGATGTTCAGCGGTGAAGATTTGTGTCTAATCACCCCCTTTCCACTTCTCTTTTGATGAAAATCATCAAAATGTGAGATGAAAGGATCTAATGGATTGTCTGAATGTTTTCCCCAGCCCTGTTGGAAATGATTGAGGCATTGGCTTTTCAACATTTCCTCTGAGAAAGCAATTCCAAAGGTTGGTGTCAACTTACAGCTTAGTAATGGACTAATACACATTATCCTGTATGCAACTTGAAATTACAGCCTGCCAGCTGTGATTCTGGAAGTTTGGAATAGGTTCCTTCCCAAGATTCTAAACAGAAATGGCTTTGACTCTTACGGGCATGAGTCTGCCTGACTCTTCAATGGATGGCATGGATGCAGTAACATTTCTATTGATTTTAACATTTAGCTCTCTAGAAAGTAGAAAATAGCCAAAATTTGACAGGCACTTTGCAAAACGATCTGACCCTTCAGAGATGCAGAGTAAGAGCTCTGTTCTCCTGTGACATTTGTGCTTGAACTTGGAACAAACCTGCCTTGTTTCTCTCTTGTGCCCGTTTTATTTTATGGAGTAGAATTAAATTTTACTGTGTTTGAATTAATGCTTTAAGTGTTGTTTTATCTTTTTTAGTTTTTAATTTTATCACTTAAATATTTATGCCAAAAACTCATAAAAGGAGATTGCAAACTTCCAAGAAAATAATTTAATGTTATATGTATTCTAAAAATTAAACTCAAAGCAGGAGGCATCCTGTACATTATAACTACTGGAGATAATGCCCAGGATTGGGGTGGGTGTGGAACAGGGGATTCCTGCATCACTTCTATGGAAAATAAGTTTATCAACAGAGTGCCCTCCCCCCAAAAAAAACAACAGCGTTGATAACACCATCACAGACATCAGACTACCTATATGCTGAGTAACCTGCCGGTATGCATCATCCATTCCCATATGAATTAAAACAGATGAGAAAAAAACCAAAGTACTAGAATGCTCCTTCTAGCTCACATATGACATCACAAAGTAAAACATCTAGAAACACTGTGATTAGGACACAAGCTATTAAAATAAAGTGTAACTATACAATGAAATGGCAGCTTATGGGAGATTTTCCAGGTATAGCATACAACAAATTGCAAAATAACAAGGCTACCAAGTATCTAAGAGTATAATTTGGTGTATTTTTTATCAACTGTTATCTACTTGATGCATATGCCTAGAAATGACTCATATGATTGCCTCAGTACTAAAGATGATTATTTCTGAATGTTAAAAATATAAGGATTTTAGGGGCTAGAGAGGTGTCTCAAAAGTTTAAGGGCAATTGCTGCTCTTGCAGAGGACCTGGGCTGGGTTGCCAACACCAACAAGGTGGCTCATAATTTTCCATAACTCCAGTTCCAGAAGGTCCAGGACACTCTCCTCACCTCCAACGGCACCAGGTATACACACACAGACACTATACTCTCAAGATAAAAATAAACAAATTCAAAGTATAAGGATTTTGATTTTTGCATATAAATCTACTCATTGCCACTCTTTGAGAAGGTATGAGACCAGTTTGGGTAGGAGAAAACTACTGACAAATTTTGGTAACTCTTTGAGAATCATTCAAATTGCCTTTATTCCTCTGGACATGCATGGATAGCTGAATGCACACGAACTTGAACTGTGACTAACACACAAGTGAAGAAAGTGAAAGGCGACAACATGTGTAAGCCAAGTCCTGTCTGCCCAGACATTCCCTTCCTAGTGCCACTGATGACTTGGCTCTCTCATAATGAGCATAAACTTGCCTTCCCAAGAGTCCTTTTCAGTACAGGCACTACTTGTTACTTGTTACCATCCCCATGTCTTTACCTTTAATCTACCCTTCAATCCTTACCCAGAATGGATGTGGACTGGGCTGTCATCCATTGAGCCACATTGAAATAGTGATCCATATTTTGAATCATCATATAACCAAATATTTAATATTTGACAACACCATGAAATTTTTGTGAACATATTTCAACAAAATATTTCAGGAGCAAAGAATTCTGTCATTCAGTAGGCATGCTTAATGGTTATTGTTTTGAGAGACTCTCCCCAGGCTAAGAGGGGAGAAAAGTATTCTTTTTTTTTAATTGGCATCATGGAAGTCATGAGGATATTTTATATAAATTATATGACTCAGTAAGCTCAGGTGTTTTATTCTCAGCCTTCAGAAAGCTTGCTGTCTAGTATCCTAAGGGGGTAGTAAAGCCATACAGTAAACATGAGATATAATAACAGTGAAAAGATTGTAAATCTTTGCAATGAAAGAGTGTCACAAAGGAAGGGGGAATTGAAACTGTCAGAGATGGTATCCTGGTGGGGGTGGCACTTAACATGGTTTGAAGAGCATTCCTAGGTTAAGTGGCAAAACTGGATATGAATGATAGATTAGTAAACACTGCTGTGTCAGTAAGTTTATTGAAGTCAGTAATTGTTCTATGGTCATGAAGTATATTCTTTTCATCAGGAAATAAAGTGTTTAGGGGTCTGGGGAGAGGCCAAACACAAATGACAAATGAGGCGATGTATTATTGAGAAGTCCAGGGAGGAGCTTTGTTTGCAATGTGACTATTCACTTGAAACCCTTTTCCAATAAAAACGGTTTTGTTTGTTGTTAAGTCGAACTCTCCGATGAGAGGTAGCAGACGATAGTTCTCCTGATGGAGATGGGGCCAGTCCCATCTCCCTTTTTATTTCCCTCATGTGATCCGTTGCAGCTATTTGTTGACTTCACTAAACTACCACATAATTTCACACAAGCCAGGATGGAGGGCAGTGGCGGCATCTGTTACAGAACCATGGCCTGAAATAGCAGGAGGCTCTGTCACGGTCTGGGGGGAGCCTGGGCTGGCCGGCCACACTGAGTCTGTGGGTTCAGCACTTTGCTATCAGATCCTGCCTTGTAGGATAAACAGAGAGCTGGGAGGCTGGTTTCTGCAACAAAGCCTTCTGCCCTCCCTTGAACAGTGCCTTCTCCTCAGGAAAGCACACATGTGTCTTGGAACATTGCACTGGTGGAAGTTTTTCCACCATTATTGCTGTGATACGATGCATCCTCAGCTAAACGATGCTGAGTCCTCATTTCTATGGTTCAGATAACCTCCTCTAGCACTTTCACAAGAGGGCTTAGACTCACACGTATAAAAGCTGCTATTCAAATAATACGTTTTCCAGGGATGTACATAGTCAGGCTCCTGAGCAGTGTACAAACTCTAGTGTGAGTGCAGCCAAAGAAATCAGCCTGCATCTGAGCCTGTGGAGCCAGGATACTCCAAATGCTACAGTCTGACTATGGTGGGCTTGGAACAGAGCTATCATTAACCTACTCTCCATACCATGTCTGCTGTTACCCAGGCCATGTGAACCCTGAACTCCAACCTGTGCAGATTTCAGAGTTAGACCCTTCGGGCCCTCACAGCGACCCTCCCCCATGCTGAACATATATATGGACTGTAAGAAGTTTATGGGTGTTGCTAAGCCTCATTTGAGCATTTGTCAACTGGAGATGTTAACAGTTCTCAGCTCCTAGAAGGCGGAGAAGACAGGATGCAGCAGACCAAGCACACAAGCATGCTGCCTAGAAGGCAGCCACTGATGCTGCACTTGCGCCATCCTTGCATGATCGTGTTTGGGGAATGATGTCACCCTTCCCCCTCTAAACATACTGATGCTCCGTTTCATTGGTCCAACAGTATTTAGGGACTCTTCTCCTGAGATGAGAGTCTTACAGTAGGATGTGGGCAAGATGTTCTTTGAGAAGCTGTGATGTACTCGGCAAGCACAGAAAGTTATCTGGGTTTATCCTTAAAGGTGTGCTTTGCCTTTTCTTCACCTGTGTATTCTGCACATCGTCCTGCTCTGCTCCACACTCCCAAGGTACCGGGTCTAGAAAGTTCCTCTTCTCGCTTCCCTCTCTGAGCTCTTGACTCAAAGCCTGGCTCACTGTCACCCATGGACTTTTCTCATTAAGTGAGCAGGAGAGATGCTTTCAGAACACCATTTGCATTTTAACCCTTGAATAAAACAGCACACTTCAGTTTCCCAACTCATCTCATCTAGTTGACTCTAAATTTCTGGAGGACGAATATTGTTCCACTAATCCCTGCTCCTGCACAAGGCCCTGAAGACAGATGTGTGGGTTACAATGTTTTAAAGGAATCATAACCAAGCATAAAAATACTCAATCATATATATGTGATCAAGTACATAATGTTACAGATATAGATGAGAGATGAGTGCCCAGGCGCGTGCCTTGGGAGGTTTAGAAGGCTGTAGGATTGGAGAGACACTCATGTCATAGACAAGAAGAGGAATGGTTAGATCAGGTGAAGGGGAGATGTATCTGAGAAGGTGTACTTTGGAATTTGGGGTCAAATTTGATGGATGGCAGAACTCAGCAAAAAAAAAAAAAAAGAATTCATACATACCTTACAAGACATATGGCTGAGAATTTTTTCAGCGTGAACACACGTTTGAAACAAGCCTCTACATAAAGGAAATGTCAGGACAACCCAAACTCCCTCTTAAGCTCTTACCCCGAGAGCAATCATTTTCCTGTCCTTTAGCTTCACAGTCTAGTGCATATTACTATTGAACTGAATCCTGTACATTCTATTGCTTCTGGAATTTTTCATTTAACACTGTGTATGAGATTCATTCATGTTCTGTGTGCTTGAAATTCTTTCTTATGAACAGATCATATGCAACTACATGGATATATTATCCATTTATCTACCAGTTGACATTGAGAGGCAAAAAAAAAATGTGTGAACTGAATTGAATAGTACTGTCAGGCTATTAAGAAACTCGAATCCCTGCCCCCACACACACTCCGGGAACCCTGAAGGAGAGGAGGCAAAAAGAGTTTAAGAGCCAGAAGGCATGGAGAACACCAAAAAAACAAAGTAAGGCCCTCTAAATCAACATGATCAAAGCTAATATGAACCCACAGAGACTAAGACAGCATGCACAGTATCTACACGAGCCTACACCAAGTTCTATGCATATATATTATAGCTTCCAGTTTAGTGTTTTTATGAGATTATTGAGAGTGCGAATAAGTGGGTCTCTGATTCTTGTGTCTTCTCTTGGGCTCTTTTCTTTCTGACCATTTGTTTTGTCCAATTCCAATGAGTTACTTTTTGTTTTACCTTATTATTTGGTAAATAATTTGTTTGATTATTATCCCTTAGAAGCCTGTTCTTTTCTAATGAGAGACAGAAAGGGAGTGTATCTAGGTGGGGAGGGGCTGTGTGGAGGAACTGGGAGAAGTAGAGGGAGGGGAAACTGTAATAAGAAGAATGTGAGAAAAAACCCCTCCATTTTCAAATAAAGTGGGAAGAAGGACCAGCTTCCAAGGAAAGGTGACAGAGAAGATAGTTGAACTTACACCCCCCAAGATCCAGCTCCGTCTCTTCACGCTTTGGGGAAGGGCATCCACAGGCCCCTGGATACAGCTGGCAGCTCTCTCTCCATTGGGGTAGGCTATTTGCTGATCCTATGGGTCATTTAGTCTGCTGTGGCCCAGCTATTTGTGAAACTGGTGAAAATCAGACAGGAATCTTTTGAACATCCTGATGTTATAGGTTTTGTTTTGCTGTTAAGTGTTGGCATAGAAATGCACAGTTGAGTCTCTTTTACTGGTGATCATTGTGGCTGTCATTGTCATTACTCATCAGTCGAGCTTGCTGTCAGCTCTTAATTCCTGACACCTCTGAAAAAGCTTTCAAAGGATTTCACTAGTACTTCTGTGACTGGTTTTCCAACAAATGATGAAATGGTTTATTTGCTTATATTTTGATGTCATTGTCATAACGGGCAACTGTCTACATGCCCCCCAAAGATGCCTAGCTCCTCTTTTTTCTGAAGGGGGTGTCTAGGGATTGGGAGTTCGCATTTTAGGAGGTAAGCCAAGCCTTTGCTGTGTGGTCTCCGCTGAAGAGGCATTCACGTGTAGAACTATACCTTTGCTATTTGTTATCTGCGGCTTCAGTCGCTGATCCCAGTTAGCAAACCTGTTTTTGTAGAAGGTGCCCAAAGTCTTCACTCTCCTGAAAAGTTGTTTCCTTTTAAAAAAAAATATGTGTGTACATGTTTGTATTAAATGTGAGTGTGTGAGTGTGTGTGTGTGTGCGTGCATGTGGGTGGTTTGACTGCATGTATGTCTGTGCACCACATGTGTACAGTGCCTGAAGAGGTCAGAAGTATTAGATCCCTGGAAGTGGAGTTACAGACACCATGTGGGTGCTAGAAATTGCACCCCAGTCCTCTGGAACAGCAGACAATGCTCTTAGCCTCTGAGCCATCTCTCCACCCCTGCAATGTGTTCTTCATATAAAACTATATATTTAAAAATAAATGTAACGATGCAGCATGCTCTCATTTACTGGAGAGGTTGTCTGTGATCTTCTCTGACTGGGAGTCTTTCTTACTGCTCCTTATGCTTTAACCCTACGACTCTGGACTAAAATGTTTTCAAGGGCATGGGAAGGTTAGTAGGAGAGCAAAGCCCTCTGGCAGAAACTTTCCTGGCAGGAACTTGCTTCTTGTATGCGTGTTGAGAAAAATCTTTTTTAAAAAAATGGTCAAAACAGTATATTGACACTTCAGATACCAAATTAAATAGTTTTAAACATTATTGTAATTGTATCTAATTGTAGAAGTAATTTGTGCATTATCTTTCATTGGAGAAAAAAATGTAACAATAGAACTAAGAGAAAATTTCCTGTGACTACTCCTCTTTAGTTCTAGTTTCCACACTTGGTTAGGCCTTTCATAAGCTAGTCTGTATTATTCTAGATTAGCAAATGAGCTAAGGGTCATGCACCTGGTTTATATAAAATTTGGTTGAAATACAGTTCAAAAGTCTCTGCATGCTCAGCAACTGCTGAGTTGTGTAGCTGCAAAAGAGAGCACACAGTCCACAATGGTGGAAATAATGCCAAGTAGACCTTCACAGAAAGTTTGTTGATCCTGCTCTAGATTTGCTTGCTTGTTTTGCTTTGCTTTTCTTTAAAGAACAGAATTTCTATAAAACTGTCTTAGATATTTTTCTTTACATCTTTATATATTTAAACTAATATGTAATTTGTAAGTCATATCAGATAGTTCTTTATTGTTCAACACTTGCCATTTTTTACTTATCACCATAATTATTTAGAAAAACACATTTACAGTTTGAGAAGTTAGCATGATACGCCCATTAATTTAAAGGAAATAAGATTAATGAACCTGGACTGAGACTCAAAACCTATCAGCAGGAATTACCTAAGGCAGACATTTTGTTTTTAATTCCAAGGTAGAACTTCCATTCAGAAATCTGAGAAAATCTCAAGATTGCATCACATGTGTTAGAAACATGAAAATATTGAATTATCAAAGCTTCTAGAAATGTCCATCAGTTGAACCTGTTCAGTGATTTATTCAGACTCTGAGCTTCACAAACATTAAGTGATGTATTGAAAACCTCAGTGGTAGGCTTGAGCATGACTTAGCTTGTCAACTGGTAACAGCTTCAGTGGCCTCCTGTTGAAATCCTTTATCTTGTAATTCAGGTGGAATACAACTTTCAGTGGCTCATCAGTCAAAAGTCTTAAGAGTCTGTCAGAGGGTTTGCAGAGTTTTTGAAAAACATGATCTAACATGAAAAAAATCACTATTTCAGTAATATCGTCTGACAAGATATTGGTAGTTATCTTCCTAGCAATCAAACAAAAAAGAATCCAATTGATTGATGGCCTAGCAGTTTGGAAATCTGTGCATTGACAATGCTAGAGTATTGGTGTGCATTGCCGAGTTAGTGGAGCTCTGGTGATATGGCCAATGGTACAGCATTTGTCTAGTGATCACAAGGCCCTGGGTTCTATTCCCAGAACCTCCCTCCCTGTATGTGTGTGTTTGAATTAGATTCAAATGTAGTCATTGTAGCATGTTTAAGTGACCTGCATATTTATGTGGTTTGTGTATGGAATGTTCCCATAAAGGATGTGTGTGTTGAAGGCTTGGTTCTTTGATGTAGTAGTTAAAAGCTAGGCTTTGGGGATGTGATCAATGAGCTAACCCATTGGCCAGCTCATAATCTGATGGCTGTTACTCAAAGGAGGTAGAAACTAAAAGGCCAGGCCAAAGTGAAGGTTGTGGATCACCGTGGGTGTGTCTCTGAAGAATGGATCTTATTCCTGGCCCCTTCGCTTGTATGATTCTCTCCTATGTCATGCCCTTCCACCATGATGGTTTGCCCTCAAAAGTAATCCAGAAAAGATAAAGTTGAGGGTCCATGGACTGCAGCAGCCCCTGAAGATTTAAGGGAAAATATATCATCTTGTCACAATGACAACACATCTAACTCATCACTCAAATGATTAAACCAACACAGAAATGTAATATATTCTAGAGCTGTAAGGAAATAGTTGGTTTCTACTAAATGAAGTAACCATCGGCAGTCATGTGACTTAACATTTTTTGTGGCCTAAACATAGCTACCAACCACTGATGAGATCTCCAATTTCAAAATGACATAGTTTTCAAACACAGGGCAATGTTTGTTCATGAGAGGCACACCATTTGACTCCAAAGTACTGTAGAGGTTATATGATACTGCATGAAAGGTAGTGACATGTGTTTAAACTTCACATCAAGCCATGTAAACATTTAAAGTGAATGAGACTCCCACCTCCAGTTGTCCTTGTTATGTCCCCACACTTTCCCTTCTTTGCTGGTCTTAACTAGATTTATTTTCAGTCTGGTGGTGGTAAAGAAGAAACATAAAATGCAACCCAACACTCAGAGAACTACCTATTCTTAATTCATAAATTCAGTCTTGGGTCACTCGTTGGTGCCAAGAGACTTGCCTAGAAAACAATCACAGTTCATATTCTTTACAGTAGGCAGAAGAAGTTTTGTCAGTGATAATCACCTCTGTGTAAGTGCCAACAAATACTGCCTGGTGGTCTTGAACAGAGGGATAAAAGGCAAAATGACTAGAGCAAACTGTTATTCAGTTCCATGGCCTAGAAACCATGTGGGCCAGAGGAAAGCAGCTGGGAGACAGTGGCTCTGACCAACCTTGGTGACTATGAGGAAAAAACAATGTGAACATTTTGTCAGAGGAGCAGGGGGACCCTGAGCGTCTCTGAGGTCTCATGAGGTGCATAGTATATTGCTAGTATTAGAGGACACATTATAAATTACGACATGACCTTTATTTCCCAAATTATAGCCTTGATTTAGAATAGCAAGGCAAACACATCATAATGAACATCCAAGTGGGAATGTCTTCTTTGTAGTCTTAGAACTAAGGTTCTTAAGGCTTTTGTTTTTTAAAACTGTGGCTGAATGCGTAAAATGCCTCTATAGCTCACTGAAAGTCAATCTGTTACATGCACATAAATAAAATAGCATAACCAAAAATAGATCTTTCTTATAAAAAAAAACAGTTATGGGGTGAGACTAAGTGGCTTGCTCAGCTGGCAAAAGAGCTTGCTGCACAAGTCGGATGACCTGAGTTTGCTTCCCAGGAGCCATGATGGAAGGAGACGTTTACCTCCTGAAGCTGTGCTCTGACTTCCATTCACATGCTGTGGTATACATGTACCTGGGCTCACACACATCTTGTGTGTGCACACACCAACCAAAACCTACAACAACAGCAATAATAAAAGTTTTTTTTAAAGTTATGCTGTTATTTGAACTTTTTAGAACGGAAAGTGAATACAAGTTCACAGTGTGAACACAGAGTCACACAATGAAGACTCACTGCTCAAGAAAGGACTTTATCAAGTAGCAAGATCATTGCTTCTGTAAACTTGCTAGATTTTACTCACAGATTTTAAGATCCTGCCTGATTTCTCATTGCCTGTCTTGAAGGTATTACCTGTTACCATCATGTAATTATTCAATACCATATTAATACTAAAATTTTTAAAAGTTAAGAGAATGTACACAAAGCATTGGTTTAAAAAAGAAAACAGAAACATCTCAGCCTGAGAAGAACATTAGACATTTTTAGATTTCTGTTTGGTCTAGTTATGTTGTGCTGTGTGTTGAACTAAGAACAGCCCACAAACAGTACTCGGGAGAACAGACCCCGCAACTTGCCTGGGCAGCACAGTAGGATGAGCCTATTGGGGCGTGTGCAGGTGAGCCAGCCTTGAGGGTGTATGTGAAAGCTAGACCTGCCCTCATCTGCCATAAAATGGCATAGGCAAGGAAAAGTTACACCCCCCCCCTTGTTCCTTGCCACCTGCAGCAGGCAGGAGACCTGGCCTTGGAGACATGAGAGGGGCCGATGGTCCTGCCCCTCACCATCCTCAGCACCCAGTACCTCACCTAGACAACACAGTAGAGCTGGTCCTGGTGTTATGACTGTGGGTGAACTGGCCCCTAGGGGATGAGAGTGGGGGAAATGGCCCCACTTTTTGCTGCCTGCAGCACTGGGTGAGCTAGCCAGGACAGTGCTGGGGAACTTGGCGTGACGGTGAGGATGTGGGAGAGCTGGTCTGCTGGCCAACTTAGCTCAGATCCAGACCTATGGGTTGGCTCTCCCCAATACCCACCCCATCTAACAACTTGTAGAGCAAGTGAAGTGGACAGTTCCATAGATCCAAAACTGTAGGATCTCCACAACATGGGGCAGCAACGGATAGCCAAGAAGAGACCCTATGAGAATCCAGTATTGATAGTGAAGCAAAAACCAGAGGCCTCAAACCAGACCAATGATTCACTGCAATGAACATTTGTAAGTAAAGATATATGAAATAAAGGATACACTGTGTGAGTCACTGTGACACACTACAGCTTGCATGAAAATAGTCCTTGTTGAGGGAGGCTGCTTGTTCATTTCCGAGCCTCCCAGACTCCTGAAATAATCACACAGAAACTATATTATGTGCAATACTGTTTGGCCAATAGCTTAAGCATATTTCTGGCTAACTCTTATATCTAAATTAACCAATTTCTATTATTTTATATTTTACCATGAGCTGGAAGCTCACATCTTTTCCGTATGGCGGCTACATGGCATCTCACGACTCTGCCTTCTTTCTCCCAGCATTCAGTTTAGTTTTCCCCACCTAGCTCTACTCTGCCCTATCACAGGCCAAGCCATCTTCTTTTTATTTATTTATTTATTTATTTATTTATTTATTTATTTTTTATTTTTATTTTTCCATTCAAAAATTGACACTTCCTCCCTTCTCCCAGTCCCCTCTCCCTCCCCCACTAACCCTCCTCCCTCCCCTTCCATACTTAAGAGAGGGCAGGGTACCCTGCCCTGTGGGAAGTCCAAGGCCCTCCCCCCTCCACCCCAGCCTAGGAAGGTGTGCATCCACGTAAACTAGGGTCCCAAAAAGCCATTACATGCAGAAGAGAGAGGTCCCCGTGCCATTATCGATGGCTTCTCAGTCTGCCCCCATTGGCAGCCACATTTAGACAGTCCGGTTTGATCACATGCTCGTTCAGTCCCAGTCCAGCTCCCATTAGATCAGGCACACTGTCTCAGTGGGTGGACCAACCCCTTGCGGTCCTGACTTCCTTGCTCATCTTCTCCCTCCTTCTGCTCTTCAACTGGACCTTGGGAGCTCAGTCCATTGCTCTGATATGAATGTGGGTCTCTGTCTCTATCTCCATCCATAGGACGAAATTTCTATGGTGATAGTCAAGATATTCATCAGTGAGACTATGGGACAAGGCCAGTTCAGGCACCCTCTCTTCTGTTGCTCAAGGACCTAGCTGGGGACATCCCCGTGGACACCTGGGATCCCCCCTAGAGCCAAGTCTCCTGCCAACCCTAAAATGACTCCCTTAATGTAGATATCTTCTTCCCTGCTCCAACATCTGCCCTTCCTTTATCTCCACCCTCCCATTCCCCCAGGCTCTCCACAGTCCTTCCCTTCTCCCTTCTCCTTCCTCCTCTCCCCCTCCCCCAACCCCATCCCCACACTCATCCCCACCCCCGTGCTCCCAACTTTTGCCCAGCTATCTTGTTTGCTTCCAATTTCCAGGAGGATCTATATGTTTTTCACCTTGCTATTTGGCTTCTCTAGGCTTGTGAACTATAGGCTTAATGTCCTTTCTTTATGGCTAGAGTCCACTAATGAGTTTTTGGGTTTGGGTTATCTCACTAAGGATAGTGTTTTCTATTTCCATCCATTTGCATGCAAAATTCAAGATATCATTGTTTTTACTGCTGAGTAGTATTCTAATGTGTATATATTCCACACTTTCTTTATCCATTCTTCCATTGAGGGGCACCTAGGTTGCTTCCAGGTTCTCCAAGCTAGCTTCTTTATTCATTAGCCAATAAAAGCAACACATATACAGAAGGACTTCCCACACCAATTCCTTTTTCTTATTTTATTTTATTTTGGGGGGAGGTTGCAAGGGCAGAGGGCAGATACAAAGGGACAGGGAGATGAGTGGGATTGGGATTCATGATGTGAAATCCACAAAGAATCAATAAAAAGTTTTTAAAAAATTAACCAGCAAGCAATCTACTTATAACACATTTTATAATGTCAGGGTGCTACTACAGGATACAGGATAGATGAGATAAACAGGGTTCTAGAACTTATCCTTCTTGCTTGACAGAAGGTCAATGCTGGTTTTCCTTCTGCCCAGCTTTGGCTCACTGTCAATCCACTCTTAAGTCTATTAACTTAACTATTTAAATATTGCATGTAAGTCAAACCATGTCGTATTCACACGTTACTATTTCACAGATCTGTCCATGCTGATGCATAATGAAGAATTTCCTCATTAGATGCTGACTAGAATTCTATTTTATGTCTCTGTACACTTTATTGTTTCATCTCCACTTCTTCTTCCAAATATTCAGGATGTTTTCACTCTTGGTTACTTTGAATAGTGAAGCAATTTTCCTAAGCATACTAATCTCTCTTTAAAATCCTGATTGAAATTCTCTCTGAGAAATACCTTGAAGTAGGAATACTAGATCATAAGGAAATTCTATTTAATTTTTTTTTGAGGAACTGTCAGTTGCTTCACAGTGTTGCCTTCCCAGCAGTTCTGTGCAGAGTGATCCAATTAAAAAGCATCTGCATGGTAAGAAAACAACCCCTGTAATAAAAAGACAGCATAAGAATGGATTATAAGAGGTTGGAGGGATGGCTCCGTGCCTAAGAGGGCTTGCTGCTCTTCCACAGGACCCAAGTTTAATTCCAAGCATTTGTGCAAGGTGACTCGGAACCACCTGTAACTCTGACCCTGGTTGTCCGACACCTTCTTCTGGTCTCTGTGCTCATGTGGCACATACATACACACGCACACACACATGCAAATAAAAATCTTCTCTAATAACAAATGACTATTGAAAAAACATAATTTGATTTAAAAATTGTCACTAAAGTATATAAAGATGTAAATCTTTATATGAACTTTTGATATTCAATAATTTAGTTAAATAACTACTGTCTGGTTTTTAAAAGCTATACATTTCCTATGCCCCTATCAGGATGATGTTTTCTTCAAATACATGGGACCAAATAGCCATGGACTGAACATGAACCACACTAAGCCTTCCCTCCTTTAAGTTATTAAGTTAGGATTTCAGTGACAATGTTAACTAATACAGTGTGCAATTTTTATTTTTAACTTTTAAAAATGACCTAACCAGTTACATGTGTGTGCCTCAGTTCTGGGGGAAAAAAAGCAACTATAAATGATATTTAGAGAGCTACTGAAGATATGTGATAGCAGATATTTGGAAATATTGGGTATTGGTTCAGGTTTTCTGGTATGGTAATGATTTTGTAGTTCCTGTTTAATGCAATATTCACTGAGGTGACTGTGGAAGAAATGCCACAGTATCTCAAACATTATAAACGACTGAAAAATACTAAAGCAAAACATGCATAAATTTTATTACATTTTACTTTATTGTGTTTCTGTTTTGTAATAGAGGAAATAAAACATTCAGAAAAAGAAAGGAAAATGTTTCCAAAGAAGTGTAGATGCAGATACTCCCCAGACACTATAATCACCCCAATATCCTTGAGTATATGTGTTTAATACTGACATTATATATTTGTAAATATACTAGATATTTGCATATATTACATATGCTATAAACTCACACAGAACACAATTTTTGCGAATATAATATAGTATATTTAATGGTATAGTCTTATTTTAATGGTCAAATAATAGTTTCATTGTCTGTGTGGATTCTAACTTATTATCCCATCTTCTTCAGTGAAAACTTACCGTTCCTCTACTCCAGTTCTATCTCTGCTTGTGTCTGACACATTTCTCAAGTGTGTGTAACTTAGTGTACTTCTAAATTCCCTCCTGGTGAGACCTTAGCTGTTTGTTATGCTATCTTATTCATCCTGTCAGTGGATTTTTCCCGTATTTGCACTAGCTCAGGAGAATGTGTTTATCTAGATGTATATAGCTTACACATAACAAATTGTCTGTGTGTCTCTCTGCCCACTGATAATCTTTTAAGCAGACTAATCTGATATGCTACCTACTTCTCAAGTTATAATAACATTCATGGTAGTGGTGACCTTGATAAAGTTTCTGAGTCTCCAAAGACAGGAGCTGATTGCTTGCAGCTATATTACACTAAGCTAATGCAATAAAAAAATTGTTCTCATGTTGATAAGAAAATATTATTTAAAAGAATGGGGAGCCTTACTGTGTTAGAAAAATTGCAGAATGCACACACTCGGCGGCTTATGGCTCTGGAATGTGGGTTCTTTCCACTGTAATAATATCATTTTGAATTTGGTGACTTGACATCAGAAAACTCACATTCAAATGATGGTTCTATCACTTTCAACTTTGGGGAACCTGGTTTTTTCCTCTGCCAGTTTTCCCATCTGTAATACGGACCATGAAGCACATACCAATATCTCACAGGAGTGTTATAAGCATTCAATGGGAACTTGTGTAGGAAGCTTTTTGTAACTTGTAAAGAGTAGTGATAGGGACTGAGTGTGGGGGGTGGTGCCTGTAAGAACTAGTAGCAATAACAGAAAGAGTAAAAAATGGAAAAGAAACTGGTAATACGTAACCTACTGGGATATTTATTTTTGAGATAAATGTCAGGAGGAAAACCTGGTCTCAACCCAATGCACTCATGATGATGTAAATTTAGGAGTTGTGCAAGCTACAGCACAATAGATGTTATGCACATTGATGTGGGGAAGAGGGAAGGCTTGGCCCTAGAATTCAATTGTGAAAATCAATGTTTATTTTACAGCTCTGGCTTTCTAGGAATGGTCCCATTCTGCTATAAATCATAACAGCTTAATAGTAAGGTCTGAGTCTGATAAAGAAGTTATTTCTAATAAATGTACAGATCTTCAGTTGTTCAGTATTACTAATTTTACACAAGTATTACTTCAATTTGAATTCATTTTTCTGTCACTCTTGTCTTGATTACCATAAAGAAAAGTACTCTCTATAAGTAAGTGACATGAAATTGCTATCTCGTATAATAAATTCACCTTGGAATCCCATTTTGTGATTTCCCCCTCTTTTTAAAAAAATGGAAGATGGATAAGTTTTTAAAGATTAAATTAGCATCATTTACTTTCTTAGCATTGAACAGCAGGTATTGTGTAACTCAGAAACCTTCTATGCAAATGAAAATTTTTTTGTAGCAGTGCATACCTGCTGTCCCAGCACTCAAAAGGCTAAAGCAAGAAGATTGCGAGTTCTAGTCCAACGTAGGCTACATAGCAAGATATTGTCTCACAAAAACAGAATGAAACAAAGTAATAAAAACAAACAAAATACAGTTTTGTATGTGGTATTTTTGTAGGAATCAAGAATGTGAGAGGATGTTCCAACTGGGAGTGAACAGCAAGGACTAAATTGATGGAAAGGCACACGCATCACGGGGAATGATAGTTAGGGAGCACACGCATCACGGGGAATGATAGTTAGGGAGCACACGCATCACGGGGAATGATAGTTAGGGAGCACATGCATCACGGGGAATGATAGTTAGGGAGCACACGCATCACGGGGAATGATAGTTAGGGAGCACAGGCTGGCCTTGAAGTTGTAATCATCTTGCTTCAGCCTCCTGCATGCCGGCTCACAGCTCTGCACCAACATGCTGGATCAGCAGTGCTGTAATCATGGATGACTTTATGCTAAGCCCTAGTGGTGCCCTCACCATGCTTAGAAGATGATGATGTAATTTCATCTGCATTGGGGAGATTATTTTTTGAGACAGGGTTTCTTTGTGTAGCCCTGGCTGTCCTGGAACTCACTCTGTAGATCAAGATGTCCTCGAGCTCAGAGATCTGCCTGCCTCTGTCTATTCATTTGCATTCTTAATCATAAAGTCTCTCTGATTAGATCTTCCCAAGCCCTGGGTCTTCCTTATGGCTATAAATCTATTCTGGACAGAAAGGGATGTGGCTCAAGACATAACAGCAATACGAAGCTGGAGAAAACTGGAAGTCTGTGGGAAAATAGAGGGAGGCCAAGTGAAGATCAAATTGACATTATTGATAAAAGTATAGACATGGCAAACATGCCTGTTCTGTTACGTGTATGTGTGGTCAGGAAGTACCATTTTAGAGTCTAGTCTTATGCACATAAATCTCTTTCCTGTAGCACCAGACTTGCCATGACTGCTCTGGAGGAGCCATTCAGAGGTGGAAAAGAGATGCACAATTTACTTTTTGGAAACCCTATTTGGGAGAACAATAGCATCCACGTAACTGCAGTGGAGCTGAGTGGCTCAAGACAGGGCCTTCAGTAAATGCAGCCAAACACTTTCGCTTTGGACATGTCTGCTAACAAGACTAGCTTGTCTTAGACTAGCTTGCCATTAGTAGCACATCATTCTCTCTTTTCTTGCTTCCAGTTAGCTGGTATACAGAATTCTTCCAGGATTGGATTAGAGAGCTCTGATTTGTAGGTGCATTCGATTTGAACTCTTCTCTTCCCCTTTTAAAATGTTTAACACAATCAAGCAGTTTAACCAATTTTTTTACATTAAAAATGTATCCCATAAAGGAAATGAGGGAAATGATTTCTTAGAAAGCCTAAGGACCCTATGTGATGTTTGTATTTCTAAAACGATTCAGATAGAGAAAACACTAGAGACATATTATAATAATAAACACTAGACATGAAGGTGCCATGATGCCTCAATCTCCATTCATAGCTTCATAGTTTTATTTGAACTTGGATTTGTTTTGGGGAGAACAAAGGGTGGAAATTTTTGTTCACTTTTCCTATGAACACTGATTGGTCTATGCTGGCTTCCACTACATCTATGTCTTTTAGCTGATACGTGCCTCACTTTAGAATAACTGAAGAACAAAGCTTATCCATTTAGTAGGTGCCATTGGCCCTGTATAAAATAGCTTATGGTACACGTAAACAATCATTAACTTTGAGTATTTTTTAACATTGTTGTGTTTTTATGCCTGTAGCTCCCTGGCAGAATTTTACAAAGTTGACTTAAAATTCTTGAGCAGAAAGTCAGGAAGTCAAGATTCAATTCAAGAGCAGAGTGAAGGGAATCGTGAGAAGCAACACTGGACATCTGGGAAAGATGAACTCGTTATTAGCCGAGGGTGAAAGCCAGGACCAAATTCTACCAATAGCACACAGGTATAATGCTGCCTTGCAGGTCATCAATATTGACGAAATGAGGAATTATCACAACATTGGGTGTGAAGCACCCCTCTGTAGAGCACCCCTCTGCTTTCTCCAGTCTGTCTTTCTCTATGACTAGTCTTATAACTTGTCAAAATAAAGAGGTCTAGTGAGCCAAGAGTGAACAACACTGAATAAAACCTGGTATATTTGAATGACAATGATTACACCTTTTAAAGTTTTCATAAATTCCACTTTACAATTCTCATTATTTTCTGCTTAATAGACAGGACCGATTCTGTAAGTTTTGGGATATAATTGAGATTGATTTTGTTTCAATGGCACATAGCTGACGCTCCTTTAAGGCAGTCTCACTTTCTTTGCTAGGCTGCCCTCAACACCATGTTGAACAAAAAACTCACTCCATCCCATTCTTTAAAAATAAAAAAGCTAATTTGATTTTAAGTGCATGGGTATGTGCTCATATATGTGCAAATATGCATGCAGATGCCCGTGGGGGCCGGAAGAGATCACCTAGAACTTGGGTTACAGGTGATTTTGAGACATGCCATGTGGATGCTAGGAACTGAATCCAAGTCTTAGGTAAAAGTAGTAAGTGTTCTTAACCACTAAGCTCTCTCCAGCCCTTCGATCTCATACGTAACAAACCCAGCCTGTTCCTATTCACAAAACCCTGACCGGAAGGTCAGCAGCTCTATTTATGAAGGCTAAGATGTGCTCCCGAGACAGTGGTGCTTGCGTTTTCATGGTTGTGGTCCCACTGACAGTCAATATGAGATAATCTGAATTTAGAATTTGGAAAGTTGCTTGAGATCTGAATAGGTCTTTTGGGATTTTTCTTGTTTGTTTCATTTTCCTTTATGCTGTTAACTTTTCCTGGGAATAAATAAGCAAATGTCTACTCATCCCAGAGAGGACACCAGAAACAGGCCAAATTTATCATGATGTATCCACAAGTTCATTGAAATTACCTATAGGACCATAGAGTGAGGGGCTCTTTACAAGAGTGTAGGTGACCTTGAAACAGTCCCATCACCCGAAGGTCTCACCAGGGAATGGACGGTGGCGTTCCCACAGCTGCACAGGTGGAAACCCCATCTGTCAACCTTCCACATTCCAGCCTGTAACTTCTGAGACCGCACACAGCCTCGGCAAGATGCCACAGAGGTAGCGGGGAGGAAGTTTCAGTAGAATGAGCGTCTAATGACATCCCAACCACCTCCCTCTCTAAGGGATCACCCACATATTGGTCCTGCTGAGGGTCTCCTGCAAGTCAAATCTCAGTTTCTCTGAGTAAGATGGCAGAGGATAGGGTTTCATAAAAATTGCAAAGAGTTGTTGGTTATAGTTTTAAGCAAAATATGAAATAAAGGTTTTTATTAGCTTTTTTAATTTATCAAAATTAAACTACATTTCATTCAGGAACAACCTTAAGAAAAATTTTGCCCACTTTGTAAATGCATCCAGCAGAAAAGGAGAAAGAATCGATGATGTCATGGCCCCGACAACCTTTGGGAGTGGAGGCTTCACGACTAGCAGGTGCCCCTCTACTATGGTGTTCTCACAGCCAGATGTGCATGACAGAATCTTTCTTAGACAAGCCCTTTCCTGATTCTCCTGTGAAGTCTTCACATGGACTCTTGGCCATGTCAAGGTTGGGAAGCCTCATCCTGACCCATCTCTGTGTACCTTTCTCTGTGATTCTCCACGGCCTCAAGGGATAGATTTCCTTCCAACTCCCCTCAGCATCATTTGCATTTCATTGTTTGCAGATGAGAGGAAAACCCGAACTGACAAACAGGGAAGGACTTTTTCATTAAAAAGTTTGGCTGCCTACATAATTTTGAAATGTGTGTTCCAAGTTCAGGAGATTGAGCCTGTTAATAGAATGTAAGACTCTACTTGCTGTTCCCTCTAGACTTTTTTTTCTTTTCTTTGCCTCTGTCTTTTCTCTTTGTTCTTTGTATTTTCAGGGTGTGTTTTTCCTCAAGAATAGCCAAGGGTCCCTATCATGAAACCTTCCTGCCCTGCTGTAAATGCACTTATCACACCTGACATAATGTGGCAGGGCTTTTTTTAAGCTTAGATTTCCCTCTCCTTTGCAGCTCCCTTCACTAATGGCAGAGAGTGACAACTGGTGATTACTGAAATCTTGAAAATGCCACTGGGAACTCAGCTCCAAGAAGTGCCCCAGGAAAACTGAGAGACACATTCAAATCACATCCCTAGAGGCCCCTCCCGTTTCCTTTACCCCCCCCCCTTTACTAGCAAAGCCAAAGTCACCTCCTTCTACTTCCTCACACAAAGGTTCTAACTGAAATCCTCAGCCAGCCCACAGGGTCAGTGACCCTTCCCAGTGCTCTTACACGGCTCTTACATGGTAGTTTGAAAGCATCGCTATGTTATTACTGTACCCGTCCAAAAAAAAAAAGAAGCACACACACGCACAGAGAGAGAGAGAGAGAGAGAGAGAGAGAGAGAGAGAGAGAGAGAACCCTTTTTGTGTAAGAGAGACATAAATTTGTCGGTACTATACATTATGCTTAAGAGAAAAGCGTTTTCATGGCCTTTCTCTGTCCTTCTGTTTGCTTTTCACGCTTTCCATTGCCCTCCGCCCCCTGTCCTTCATCTCAGGACTCGGGGTGGCATACTGCTGCTGAGTTCAGAGTGAGCGTAAGGACATGTCAGGCCCTTACAGTATGCATGGCCAGCCACCTCAGCAGCACCCAGACTGAAAGGTTTCTGGAGGCCTGCCCAGGCTTTGGCTGGACAAAGTAGCTAAAGGCCTTCATTACACATGGCGACAGAGCAGTGGCAGGTCTGTGTCTTAACATGC
Source organism: Ondatra zibethicus (assembly GCA_004026605.1). Taxonomy (NCBI): domain Eukaryota; kingdom Metazoa; phylum Chordata; class Mammalia; order Rodentia; family Cricetidae; genus Ondatra; species Ondatra zibethicus. Next base: position 64,167 of record PVIU01004683.1, read on the forward strand.
CCGCGTGTCCACTCGGCTAGCTGTTCCCAGGGGGATGCCACACAAACCAGACAGCCAAATCTATCTTCTCACTTATCTCTTAGCCAATTGCAGCTTTTACTGAGACTCTTGTATCTTTTAGAAATAAAATTTCTTCCATTTTATAAGTCCTTTTTTTCTTGTGAAAACAGATGCTACAAAAATAAATGTTGCTCTCTTTTTATGGAGGTGGAAGGGCCTCCACGGCCCATTTTATTTTCTCTCCCCAGTGCTTTTTCACCTATGCGAGACAGGGTGGGCAATTTTGGGTTTCCCCCACCTGGTTATGGTTAGTTCTTTATTTCAAAATCTCTTTCAAAACAGATCAGACATTACACTGTTAAAAACAATTTTCACTGTAGGTATTGAATATCATACTGTGCTTGTAGTAATAACTGATAGATATCTAGAGTAATCTTCACTGTGGACTGACTTTAAAGAACTGTCAATCACAGACTTTAACTTTAAACACACATGATTTGAATTCATGTTAGCAGCGTGTGGAAGCCAAGGAGATGGAATAGTGCTGCTTGGAGAAAAGATGATAGGATTACCTCCACAGTTTGCCTTGCTTGCTGGTTGTTTGAGTCACTAAATCAAGGCAAAGTTTATGAAAAGCCTGCGGCTGGGGTCTCTGGCTCTCAGTTCCCACTGAGATTTTCCCCATTATAAATCTGCTGTCGGGAATAAGTGCTTTACTTGTGACTTAATTCTATGCAGGCACAAACACCTTGGTTCAACACTTTGGCCACACGGCCTTAACTGTCTTGAGAGCGACAGAGATCTTATTAACACGGGGTGTTAGGGAGGAAAGGTGTTCTCAGGCCCCTACGATCATTCTTTCCCTGTGCTGGCAACAATCCTGTGGACTCTGAAAGTAAACAGGAATCTAAGATGGCCATGGGGCCAGGGCACGGAGAACTGGGTGGGTTCTCTGGTTTCTAAAGGAGGGAGTTGTGTTCTCAAAAGCATTGTCCTTTTGGAGAAAAACAATTTCATTATTTAAATGTTCTTTTTTTTTTTTTTTCAAAAATATTGGGGCTTTATTTCAGTGTATACAAGCTCTGTGTTATAAAGGAAACGCCATAAATACGAGGTCAGTTTTTGTTACCGATGCTGAGAGCTTAACACAGAAAAGAACTGATGCTCATTATTTAAATGTTCTTTAAAGTTCATCTGGTTTCTGATTTCATGAGGTAGACTCTGGGATCCAATAAGGAATCAATCACCAGCCACATTAACTATTTAGATTTAAGATTTTTATTTTTAGTATCTGTGTGTGTGTGTCAGAGAGGGGGGGGGAGAGAGAAGGGGAGAGAGAGAGAGAGAGAGAGAGAGAGAGAGAGGGAGGGAGGGAGGGAGGGAGAGAAGCGGCACAGGTTCCTGTGAAGGCCACAGGAATTGGACCGTTACAGGCAGTTGGGAGTGTTGGGAGCCAAACTTAGGTCATGCACAAGAGCAGTACTGCTATTAAAACTGAGCCATCTCTCCAGCCTCCTATTTAGACTAATATTTCAGATCACTTATTGGCCTTGCAGTAGCCTGGTTTCCAACACTCAGGAGCTGTGCATGGAACATCAGACAGCACAGAAAGCATTTTTCTGCCACCTCAGAGAGGCCTGTGGGACTGTGCGAGACTGGGTTTGGGAAATATCCCTTGGTCTTTGACTACTCAACACTTTTATTTTGATCAGGCAGTAAAAGTGTTGAGAAATAAGAAGAGAATAATGTAAGAACATTTTCGTCCTTAAGACATTGACTTTATATGAATTGTCTTCCCATTAAAGATAGACGAGTGGAGGCTGGTAGGATGGCTCAGTGAGTAAAGGCTCTTACTGATAAGCCTGACTATCTGAGTTCAATCTCAGATATCCACATGGTAGAAGGACAAAATTGGCTCCAGTCAGTTGTCCTCTGGCCTCCATATGTGTTCCACAGTGTGCACACCAAACACACACACAAGCACGCACACACACACTAAACAAATAAAATGCAAGGAAATAATTTAAATATAGATGGGTGACTGTTTCCTTTTGCAGTCTTTTTAAAATGTCTTTGCCTATTAGTAACTACTATAGAGCATGTATTCCCAAGGTGAGATATAATTCCCAAACTGTTACCAGTCTATAATGAGGGGAATAAAGCAACGGAGAGTGGGAAACTCAGAAATGCTTTAGAGATTCAGCATGGTTGTGCCTTCTGGTCGTCCGTGCTGATTGTTGTAAGTCTATAGACATATGAGTTAACTTACTTTAATTGCTCCATTGTGTGTACAACTATCAAAGTGTCACACAGTCAATCATAAAAATACACAACTTGTCATTTGTCTCTTTACATAGTATTTTAATTATCCAGTTTGGGAAGATTGGAAATTAAAAAGAAACATCTGTCTCGTCATGGATTTTGAAAGCAATGTTAGATGAAAAGGTTCACCAATGGAAGTATTGACCAGCTCTCCTAAGACATTGAGACAGGATGAGTTTATATGAAAGGAATAGGGCTCGATTTAGTAAAAGAATTTCTATTAAATTTCTAATTATGTGCCATGACTGTGAATATAGCCTCTGGGAGTTCTCTGTTCATCTTAATATATATGAAGGATGCTGATGCTGGATGATTTGCCTTTAAATCACCTCCATCCTATGTGACATTTTCTATCTTGGAGATCTCAAATCAGAGCGGAAAGAACAGTAACGCCTATTTTTCCACTTGACCAAGGTTGGGAGATTTGCAAAGAAAGCACTTCCCATTTAAAAGGTGTTACTGTGTTTGAATTGAAAAACAATAAGTTTTTCTGACTCTCAGCACAAAGTAGGGGCTTCCCTTTGATGCGACTGACAACCTGTAACAGGAGTATCTTCGGCAGCAGTCCAGTCCCATCTCATGGTAGCTGGCTGTGTTCCCGTGCAGTCTGTCCCGGGGCCCAGTCTACACAGCACAGGAGAATCTTTACCTCAGTCCAGTTCCATCCCGTGGTAGCTGGCTGTGTTCCCGTGCAGTCTGTCCCGGGGCCCAGTCTACACAGCACAGGCACATGCAGCTGGTAAGTCAAAAGAATATAGTTCTCAGTATTCATTTCCTGGCTTCCGGCAAAATTATGACCTTTGATATCTACTTCAATGTTCACAGTAGGTGCTCAAAATACTCCACTGAGCTAGCTGTTGAAGCTACAAGGTACAATTAAAAGGCTGGTTTATTTCACATATAAGTCAGCCATTCCATTCCCAACCGTAACTTTGATGAAACATTTTGCTTCTGATGATTGCTATGGAGTCCTGAGTATATTGTTGAAACTCCAGCATACTATAAAATGTTAAAATATTATGAGTAAAATACTACTACAACTTCACCAGTTTTCACTGGAGCATTCTGGAATATGTTTTGCACATCAGAGGGAGTTGTAAGTTGCACCCGAGGGGTTCAGGATCAGTGGCCTCACACATTAGGAAGTAAATCCTGAAGGCAGTCTACCTGTCCCCCTCAGCCCTCCATCTCTGATTCAACTACTCTTTATTTGCTGTCTCTGGATTTTAGTTGTTCATTTTCTTGGATGTAGACTCTGTGGCTAAAGACCCGTCTCTGACCCTGCAGACATTGGGTACTCTCCTGCCTGCTATGGCATATGCTCGTGGTGTCTGAAGTAGGATAGCTGATGGCTACAGCCTACAGCCTTCGTTGAGAGGCAGCAGCCAGGATCCAGTGAGTTCATAGGGAGCAGCAAAATGTTTTTGCTGATCACAAGATTTATAAGAAATGACACACAGCTGGAAATGAGTCAAGTGCTTAATCCAGAGGAATACAGAGTAGAGCCTTTTTAAAAGCCTTGGTCTTTATGTCACATTCATACAGGGAGCACCACCACCATAGGAACCGTCACCAGACCAAGGAAATACTGGCTGAGTGTCATTCACGTCACCACAACGGCAGAAGTGTATCTCAGAGACTGGGGGATGGGGGTTCCGAGTCTTGGTATTGTAGGTGTTTCATGCTGATCAAGTCTCTGCCATGGGGTGCTGTCTTGTACTTAGCAGCACCCTTGGTGCTCCTATCTACTATATTGCAGTAGTGACCACCCCCAATGTCGCCATAGACATTATCACCAGATACAATCAATCTCGCTTTTGCTTAGATGCCAAAAAGCAGTACCATATAGGCACTCCCTGGGGGTTCCAAATGAGCTGTCACTTCTCAGAAAGCCCTAGTAGCTTTCTTCTGGGAATCTCTGGAAAAATGATTAGGAAATATATGTCTCGTGTCATACCAAGAGGTTAATACGAGCACCCTCTTGTGTGACTTTAATACAAATACCTTTAGACATTTTCTAATCCAGTCAAGAGTTACATAGAGAATCTGAGGATGAATGATATTCAGGATAGACTTAGAAATGATGTGGACTCTGTCCCTAATGTGCCATGTAGCTCAAAGTAGTTTCTTGTTAATTTAATGTGAAGAAATAGTAATTGACTCTCTCTGTGCTTCATGTATTACACACACACACACACACACACACACACACACACACACCTCTTTTAGGAGTTTAGAGCACTGTGTCAATGAACTCATAATCATCAAGTATGAAGGAGAAATGGTTGTATTGCTCTATCCAGAGGAAGGACAGTCACATCAAACTGAAGGGGCAAGGAAAGTGGCCCAGGGGAGGTGAAATAAAGTCATGGAATTGTGCTTTGAAGCATGAATAAGTCAGCAAGATACAAAAGTGAGTAGGGACACTCTGCACAGGCAAATTGCATAAAGACACGAAAGGATTAAGCAACCATGTGGAGATCAAGGAGGCTGATGGGCATTTGAGTGAAAGTACCACGTGGGGCGATGCTATGTGATGAGTGAGAATTAGAGCCACAGTATGAGGCTTTTGGTGTTGAGTGGAACCCATGATGGAGAAATGCTGGCAGAACTGCAGAAGGAGAGAACTCTTGGCAGCTCTTCTGCACATTACTGGCAGGGCTTAGACAAGGAAGACGATTAGAAAGCTGTGACCGTGCTCATAAGGAAACTGAGAGAGACCTCAATCAAGCCAAGGCAGGTGAGGAAGAAGAGGAAAAGGCATTCTTTCAGAGATTATGGCCTGTCCCTAATGCTTTGGTTGGCATCCAGGAACCTACTCCTCATACTGGGTAACCTCACCCAGCCTTAATACAAGGGGAGGAGCTTAGTGCTACCTCAACTTGATTGATACGCGGCCAGGCTTTGTGGACACCTGCTAGAGACTGCCCCTTGCTGAACAGAAGCAGAGGAGTGGATTGGGGGCGGTGGGAAGGGGAAGAGGGGATGAGAGGAGAGAAGGGAAGGAAAACTTCAGTTGGGATGTAAAATAAATGAGTAAATTTAATCAATAATAATATAAAAAAGAAAAAGTGAGAGTAAAAAAATTAAACAGAAATCTGATCTACTGGCTTGTGGAATTCTGACATAGCGAGGACATTTCTGGTAGATCTCAGATTTCAATAAAAAAATGGTTCTTTTTTATTGTCAATTTTATTTTCAATTTCTTATCATTCATCCCAGTCCCACCTCATCTCCCTGAATCTCCTTATCTGCCCTCCACCCTAACAACCTCCTACACAAAAGAAAACAAAAATTAAAAGAATTAAAAATTAAAAATGCAAATTAAAGATAAAAAACAAACACCATCTTGCAGTGGAAGCTGTGGTGTGTCGTTGTGTGAGACACAGTCTGCCCTTTTGCCCAAACCGCTTTGCTTGCGAATGTTCCTTGCAGTGAGTCACGGGTCTGGCCTGAGGCCTCTGGATTCTGCTACACTTCAACACTGGAGCCACGCCTGACTCCTCTCAGATCCTGTATCCTGGGGATCCTGCATCTGCGGTTCTGCAGGGCCAGTGCTTTCCCCCCTCTCCAGCTAGATATTGGGGTGGGCCAAATCAAAGCCCTGGATCTGGGCCTGGGTGTACTTAAGTTGGTCAATCTGCCCGCTCTCCTATTTCCACACCACCAGAACCAGCTCTCTCGCTTTGCCGTGGTGAGGGGTGGGACCACTCTCACACCCTTGGGGCCAGCTCTCCTACACTGCACAGGCGAGGGGCAAAGCTAGTTCTCCCAACCACAGGACCAGCTCACCCATGCCCATGCACCAGGGCAAGCTCTACTGTGCTGCCCATGTGAGGTGTAGGACCTACTTCACTGTCTCATTTTTACAGATTAAAAAGCCCAAGTAGACGATCAGTTTAGGACATAGAATTATAAGTTCTAAAGCTGGGATGGCTAAAAAAACTTTCAAAATTAAACTTCCGAAATGAAAGGAGACAAATCCGTTTCCAAGTTCTGTTATTTACCTACTGCATGAGCTTCCTTGAACGCGCTTCATTTTTCCGATCCCTGGTCTTCTCACCTACAAAGGGGCGGCTATGGCAGTCCACACTTGCTATGCCATGGCGGTTCCCTCCTGGGACGGCTACTAGGAACATCAATACCAGCACATGCGCACTAACCACAACATGGAGACTGCTCTTCTGGTTCTTCTCAGTGCCTGTCAGTAAGCCAGGCCATCCACCTTAAAGCAAATGCTCCTCAGCATCTTAACAGAGTGCCTCCACGGGGCAACCACATGAAGAATTATGCAATATATAACTAACAAACTAGTCAAAAGTTTGATTGCAAAAGACCTTATGTGACAGGCTAAGGAGTGAAAGAAATGAGAAGGCAGCGTTTTAGGCAGTGTGATGGCGTGGCCCATCTTTCCTTTTAGAATGAGCACTTCAACAGAAAGTGATGCAAGAAGGGGGTGGTGTCCCTCCAGCTGGCCCTTTCCTTGCTCCCCTCCAAAGTCACAGATCTCAGTATGTCAATTAATTTTCTTGCTCCCAGGAAAAGAATTAAGATGTAAAGATAAAATCTTTAGCCATTTTAAGAATTCAGTGTGGAACAGCCGTGCCCTCTTAGGTCAGTTAGTTCAGACACGAACTGCGCTGTGTGCTTTATTTTCCTAATCCTCAAGTCTGCAGCAATCCAACCACAGTTGCCTCTGGAGAACTTTCCAGTTCTTTGTTTGTATTGTGATTACCAACTAGAATATTTTCTCTTTTCTCTTGTACAACTTTTTAAAGATTTATTTATTTATTTATTTTTATTTATATGTACACAGCGTTCTGCCTGCGTGTATGCCTGCAGGCCAGAGAAGGTCACCAGATCTCATTACAGATGGTTATGAGCCACCATGTGGTTGCTGGGAATTGAACCCAGAACCTTTGGAAGAACAGCCAGTGCTCTTAATCTCTGAGTCATCTCCCAGCCCAGGATTTTGTGCTGGGTAAGCCATGGAACAGCAAGCAGACAGAATTATGATCACTCTCACCTCACCTTTAGTGCCCACTTTGCCCTTTGCTAGCAACAAAGCATTGCTGGATCTTCTATTGCTTTGTTTCGTGGGACAGCTCTGTTATGTAAGAAGCACAGAAATTAGCATCCCTCGTGTTCAGATGAGAAAGCAGATACTGGAGAAGTTTGGAAAGTTCCCTTTTACATATCACATAATAAGGTAATGAATAAGACCCGGCTTCCCTGTGCTACCTGTGGGGAGGTGAGGGTGACTGGCCACGTGAGAACTGTCCTCCCGAGCTGATTACCCGGAGATCCCTAAGACCTCTCAATCTCAGCTGAGGCAGTGTTGCTTTCTGCCACTCCTCAGCAGAGCCGAGGTCCGATAGCGAAGGTGTAGCCTCACTCATCCTGATGTTTATGCTGGCATTAGGGCCCCAGTTACTTCCTCTGCACACCTTCCTTCCCTCACTGTCCGCAGCCTCCCCGTCCTGCGCAGCACACGTCTAGACTGACCAGAACGTGAGAACAAGGGGCACTTTGAAACCTGCAAATCTGACCACAACTGAGAGTTGTACTTAGTCCAAGGAACTGGAAATCAGGTTTTTGCATCAGACAAATACTTGCTTAATACTCTCAGATTGATAGTTTCTTCTTTTATAATTAAATAGAAAATTATTACATTGACAGACAAGGGACTTCCTGTGTGAGCCAATGGGAAAACGTGGAGTTGAAACTAGGGGAAGTGACTTAGCCCAAAACAGACCTGCTAATGCCAGGACCAAAGCAACAAACCTGTTAATGTCTTCGCTTAGAATCAAACTGGGATAGAGCGTGACGTTCTCAGACAGAAAATGTGTCAGTTCCCCTGGTCTGAGGACTGGGCTTGAATAAAATAAAAAAAAAATGCTTGAATAAAAGTCAGAAAAAGATATTGAAAAGTCCTCTCTATGCTGTGGAGGATTCAAAATCAAAAGACATAGACGGTTGCTTTCTCAAAGAACCAATCTGTAGAGGTTTGGTTTCCACAGTCCAGCTGGCCAGACTCCCACAGACCCAGGTCTTTCCTAGATACTGTGACTGTAATGAAAAGGAGACATGGTCCCTGCTGCTGTGGAATTCTTATTCTGTTGGTGAGAGAGACAAGGAGAAGACATATTTAAAAGTACATAAGCCAGGCAGTGAACAATGTTAGGAAATTGAAAAGAAAATCTGGATTTGGGGTCTGGGGCTTAGCAGGTTAAAGAATCTAACTCCGAAGAGAAACTTAGGAATGGATGAAATCTGTGCTGCACGAACTCAATGGCTGGAGTTTCTCTGGGACCCGTGATGGAAAGAGAGAGAGGCCTAACTCTAACCTTCATTCGTGTACTGCAGCATGCATGCACCCACACTCATGCACTCACACATACATACATGCATATGTGCATTTTTAAAACCAGGGTAGAATGCAGTGAGCTGAGCTGCTATGTCATTTAGGATGGAAGGGGCGGTTCTGGGTAGAAAACACCGTGTGTGTATTATGCATTTCTCTTATTGCTGTGATCAAACACCTGAAAATAAAATCCTCAGAAAAGCAAGGGTTATTTTGCCTCACAGTTTGAGAGTGTGTTCCGTCATGACACAGAAGTGGTACCAACAGCCTGAGGCAGCTGGACATTCTTCATCCACAGCCAGGAAACGAGACGAGCGCTCATGCTCTGTGCCGTTTCTCCTTTTTATTTGGCCCAGAATCTAAACCCTTGCGAGCACCACCCATACTTAGGGTGAGTCTTCTCGCCTCACTTAATCCAATCTAGACATTCCCTTATAGGCACGCCCAGAGGTTGGCTTCCTAGGTGACTCTGGATGCTGTTAAATTGACTGTGAGGTTCCAGACTTATCATTGCACATCTCTGGGTCTGGTTTGCTTTATTCCTTCCTTCTTCCTCAAGCTCCACCTAGGGAAGTCAGGGCAATGTGGTTTTGCTATAGGCACAACATCAGTCCAAGAAGGGGAGAGTCTGTTTTCTTAGGGTTAGGGTGACTGGGAGTACTGGGTTACCTAGAATCATAACCCACTCCAATAGGAAAGAATAGTTCGCTTCTTTCACATAGGGGTAACACATCTTGAATTTCCCAAGACATTTGATTAATCTGGAGAAGGAGAGGAATTTGCCTTCCTGGGTAACCACAAGTTCCAGTTTGTCCAGACAGTCTTCAAGCATACCTGTTACCACAGTTTAATTATTAACCGTCTATCCAGCCCCCTCTGAACTATTCAAATTTATGGGTCCCTCTACTATAGTATAAAAAGCCCAAATTTTGAGACCCAGCCTCACTGGCCACAACTAGAGATTCACAGTCTTCCCCAGAATCTAGGGAGGACTGACTTGGCTGGAAGCAAGAAGCATGTGTCCGCTGAAGAATGGAGGGGCTGTTATCCCAGGAAGTGGGGGAGTGACTTCTGGGTGGTCAAAGCCACAAATGTCAGTTACAGTTCTCCCTTCCTCTTTATACTGTTTGGTACAATTTACTAGCAAATTGAAGGAGACTGGGTGTTGGAAAAACATGGGTTTGAATCTTGGCTCTGCTGCTTCCTGTAGCTTATTGAGCCCAGCTGGATCATCCTGCCTTTCTAAGCCCCGGTGTGTTCATGTATACAGAAAGCTAAGCGTGTCGGCCTGGGTGAGTTATGAAGATTAAATAGGTTAAGGGATGTAAAACATTTACCACAGAACTTGGTATATTTCATCCTTTAAGTTCATAACCACTGATTTTTTATGATTTAGGAGAACAATAGCTGGGACAGATCTGAACACTTGGAAGGTGGTCAGGAAATATCTAGTGACCAGTAACTAAGATAGAAAGGAAGACAATGATGACTTTTCCAATAGGAATAGGGATTCTCTCCATGAGTTTAGATAAGAGTTGTTGTCAATAGTGAGATCAACAACCAAGAAAAGTGACTGTACTGTGCCATTTTGAAAGTGAGAAAAATGAGAAAGTCATTTTTTAGAGCAGTTTGGGGAAAGTAGAACTCACTGGAATCTAATATAGACCAACGAACTTAACACTCATGTTTGGGCATACAGATATGAGCAAGAGGTACTACTCTAAAAATTAGAATCTGAGGGAGGAGAAAACTCAGAACTATAGAAATCAGTTCTCTTCTCAGTTCCTATATAGCACGCATGTTGCTGGCTCTTCACTGCCAAGCTGGGAAAATCAACTCAAAGTGCAAAGGTGATTTTTTGGGGGCTCACAGTCTCAGAAGTTTAGGTCTGCCATGTCTTCTTCCTATTTCTTTGGTCCTGTGGCAGCCCCAAAATACCATGGTGAAAGTACAGAGTCACGGAGACCTGTTTACGTCATGGATGGTGGCCAGGAAACAAAGGGACAAGAGGACGTGCCAGAGTCGCGGTGACTGGTGCACAGCAAGGCTCACCTTCCTTCTGCTCCACCTCTGCTCCTAATGCTTCCACCTCCTCCTAGCAGCCCGAGCTGGAAAACAAGCCTTCAGCACATGGACCATGGTGGAATGTTCCACATCCAACATGCAGTACTACGCAAAGCAGAAAATGATAAATGACGTTTTAACATAGCAGACTTTGGTGGTATGGAAAAAAGGGTGGTAAGAAATGCCCCAGCTGAATGTTCTGAGGCAGCCAGAGGAGGAAGGAATGGCCAATGATGGGGGAGCGTGTGAAATGAAGACCTTAGGGAGCTGAAGGTCATCAAAATCGGGTCTGAAGGGCAGCTTGTTTACACATGTGGAGATGATGAAGCATTGGAAGACCTGCACATGCTACGAACACTGCTGCCCCTGTGCTTTGGTGTCGTCTATCAAGGAAGGCTTCCACAGGCTAGGTCCATCACTTCTTGTTGAGTTTTTCCCAGACTCAGCTCTCAGTAACCCTTCCTTCCTTCTTTCGTACAATAGCAGCACTCACTGCTTGCCGCTCTATTCAGCTCCACCATCTGCCTAGTATGTGCTTTGCCTGTTGCTTGTCTGGTTTACTGCCACCTCTCCAATAAAATGCCAGCTCCGTAAGGTTAGGGCTTTTGCCTACTCTGTTCACTGCTATATCTATCTAGGACCTAGAATAGTATCCGGCACACAAAAAGGATGGGAGAGAACATCTGACTGAGGGGAAGTCATGAACCAAAGGACACACACCTGCCAAGAGGATAGGAGTGTGTGTGTGATGTGTGTGAAATGTGCGAAGGAGAGAGGATTTGTACAGAGGAAACACACTTGTACACTTCCAAACCAGTTCAGTTTCACTCTACTTGCAATGGGAACAACCAAGCTTTCCCCTATGAACCTGGTACAGAATTCTGTTTCATGAGTTCTCTAACGCGATGTCTGTAGCAGGAATTGGTATGGAGAAAGGGAGGAGGCAAAAACACCAGCTAAATGACCATGTCAGTAAAGTACAGAAATGGCTATGTTGGCCTTAAAAAGAAAGTAGACATTGAAAGAATTAAGATGCATGTAAAATAGAGGGGTATTCAAAGAAAGAGAATTTACAAGAATAGAGTTTTTCTTTAAAATAAACAAATACTAAATGCTGGAGAACATATGATAACAGGGTGGCCTGCAGAGGCCCTTGGTGTGGGAACTGATCTGGAAACCAGATTAGTGGTGATTAGGATTCTTAGGGTAAAAGGTGCCACTTTCTCCGTAGAAACAGGATCTTTGCTGGAAACAATGTGTATAAATGCCTTCTACTTTTTTTACTCTGATTTCATGATTCAACACAACATAAAAACAATTAGTGCCTGGGGATCATGATGTTTGCCTTCCTTTGGACCACAGCTACAGTCATGGTTGAAAGTTAAGGCTGTGTTCTCTCTGCTTCTTTTACTCTAGCTTTATTTCTCATCAACAAGTCTCCCACTGAGGGGATTGCAGGTCTACCTGTCTTGTCTTCAAAACGTAGTACATGACACAAATTATAGAACTTCCCAAAAACAATAGGAAGCAGAAAAGGGATTTAAGTCTAGAGAGAAAGTATGTGTACTTCTTCCTTTCCAAGAAGCTGGAAATTACATTTTCTTTTTTTTAATATTCTTTTATTTTTCATTCAAAAAATTTACACTTCCTCCCCTTCTCCCAGTCCCCTCCTGCTTCCCCACTAACCCTCCTCCCTCCCCAAGCTTCCTTAAGAGGAGGCAGGTTACCCTGCCCTATGGGAAGCCCAAGGCCCTCCCCTCTCCATCCCGGCCTAGGAAGGTGTGCATCCAAATAGACTAGATTCCCAAAAAGCTAATATATACAGAAGAGATAGGTCCCAGTGCCATTATCATTGGCTTCTCAGTCACCCCCCCCCAATTGACAGCCATATTCAGAGATTCCGGTTTGATCATATACTCATTCAGTCCTGGTCCAGCTGGATTTGGTGAGCTCCCACTAGATCAGGCACACTGTCTCGGTTGGTGGACCAGCCTCTCCCAGTCCTGACTTCCTTGCTCATCTTCTCCCTCCTTCTGCTCTTCAACTGGACCTTGGGAGCTCAGTCCGTTGCTCTGATGTGAATGTGGGTCTCTGTCTCTATCTCCATCCATCAGACGAAATTTCTATGGTGATGATCAAGATATTCATCAATGTGACTATGGGACAAGGCTAGATCAGGCACCTTCTCCTCTGCTGCCCAAGTACCTAGCTGGAGACAACCCCGTGGACACCTGTGATCTCCTCTAGAGCCAAGACTCTTGCCAATCCTAAAATGACTCCCTTAATGTAGATATCTTATTTCCTTCTCCAATATCCACCCTTCCTCCATCTCCACCCTCCCACTCCCCCAAGCTCTCCCCAGTCCATTCCTTCTCCTTTCTCCCTCCCTCTCTCCCTTTCACCTACCCTCCCACCCCTACCTCCACCCCTATCCCCACTCCCGTGCCTCCACCTTTTGCCCGGCGATCTTGTTTGCTTCCAATTTCCAGGATGATCTATATATGTTTTTCTCTGGGTTCACCTTGCTATTTGGCTTCTCTAAGCTTGTGAGCTATAAGCTTAATGTTCTTTGTTTATGGCTAGGGTCCACTAATGACTGAGTACATACCATAATTGTCTTTTTGGGTTTGGGATATCTCACTAAGCATAGTGTTTTCTATTTCCATCCATTTGCATGCAAATTTAAGGATGTCATTGTTTTTTACTGCTGAGTAGTATTCTAATGTGTATATATTCCACACTTTCTTGACCCATTCTTCCATTGAGGGGCACCTAGGATGTTTCCAGGTTCTGGCTATTACAAATAATGCTGCTATGAACATAGTTGCACAAATGCTTTTGTAGTATGATTGGGCATCTCTTGGGTATATTCCCAAGAGTAGTATTGCTGGATCCTGAGGTAGGTTGATTCCCAATTTCCTGAGAAACCGCCACACTGATTTCCAAAGTGGTTGCACACATTTGCATTCCCACCAGCAATGGATGAGTGTTCCCCTTACTCCACATCCTCTCCAGCATAGGCTATCATTGGTGTTTTTGATTTTAGCCATTCTGAGAGGTGTAAGATGGTATCTCAAAGTTGTTTTGATTTGCATTTCCCTGATGGCTAAGGAAGTTGAACATGACCTTAAGTATCTTTTGGCCATTCGAACTTCTTCTGTTGAGAATTCTCGGTTCACATCATTACCCCAGTTTTCAATTGCTTTTGGAGTGTGTGTGTGTGTGTGTGTGTGTGTGTGTGTGTGTGTGTGTGTAACAGGACTACCAAGCAAAGCCTTACAGATTCCTACACAACTCAAGCAGGTCCTCTCCACATAGAGTACAATGGCAATGACACTTTCTGGAGTTGGGCTGGTTCAGCCTGCTTGGAAAAAGAGAAGACTGACTGAATGAGGAGGAGAAAGAAGAGAAGAGGCAAGGCAAGAAGAGGAGAGGAGAGGAGAAGAGAGGAGAGGAGACGGGAGGAAGAGAGAGAGGAGGAGGGGAGAGAAGGGAAGGAGAGAGAGGAGAAGGGGAGGGGAGAGAAGAGGAAAAGCAGGAGGGGAGAGGATAGGAGAGAAGAGAAGAAGAAGGAGGGGAGAGGGGACAAGAGATGAGAGGAGGGGCGGGGAGGAGAAGGAAAAAGAGGGAGGAGGGAGAGGGGAGAGGAGAAACAAGATGGGAAGGAAGAGAAGGGGAAGAGAGGGGAAGGGAGGAGAGGGAGGAGGAGGGGAGAGGGGAAGGGAGAAGAGAAGAGAAGAGAAGAGAAGAGAAGAGAAGAGAAGAGAAGAGAAGAGAAGAAAGGGAGAGGAGAGGGGAAGTGAGGGGAAGGGAGAGGGGCTCTGCTTCTTCAGATGATCTTCCTATCTCAGATTCTGAAAAAGCTGATACTTGCCCTTAGAGATTAATGCATCTGAGTTATCATGGCCTAATCCAACAGTGTGAGCGAACCCATGTAATTGTCTTCGTCTATGGCTGAAGGATTCATGATGTTCTAAGAAAGTATTGGAGGCAGATAAGAAAACACAAGAGACTAAAAAGAGGGGAGAGAGGCATGGTGGCTCACACCTTTAATATCAGCACTCAGAAGGCAGAGGCAGGGGGATCTCTGTGGGTTTGAAGCCAGCTGGACTAACATAAAAAGATTTAGGCCAGGACTAGACAGTTGAGCACTGACGAGAAGGGGGGGGGGTAAGATAGGCTGAAGAGCGGGGTGTACAAACAGCACACTTGGTCTATTCCACACACAACTGAACCCAGAACTATTGTGATTTGAGAGACAATGAAGAATTCTATTGGAGTCATATAACAATGGACCTTAAGTGCTAAGCTAATAGGGAACTGGTGAAGATGTTTAAAGTTGAAAACTGATGGAAACACAAATCAGCCAGCCCCTCCTATCTGCAAACACTGTGTGTAAAATGTTATTCACAGACTGACTGTTTCTAAACAATGCATTGTTCTCCATGCACATTCCATGCACCCATCTACTCTCTCCGCTATGTATTAACTGCACGTAGCATGTATCAGCACAATTACATGTTCCAGAAACACCTACTAAAGCACTCTTTTCTGGCCTCCCTCCATTTGAATATTTTCTTTCATTTCCTCTCATTTGCAATGTCTTGGGTGACAGGAAGCAAAGTTTCCAAGTAGTGTCATGTTAGAGCCTTAGGAGAGAACTGATGTGGCCAAGAGTGTTAACAGGGGTGCTCTGTATGATGAGAAATGTATGTTTTCTTTTTTCTGGCCAAATTTTTCAGTCCAGAAAATGAAGGGTTTTTCCAATATTAGCATGTAGTATATTTAACAAAGTTCTTACTGAAAACCCCACCAAATCTGTCTTTCCTGCATATTTTAGAGCTCACGGCGCTCCCCTCGGTCTGTGCAAGCATTCAGTGGTGCATGTTATACTTTATTTTGGCTGCTGTGACATGGATTAGAAGGGTGGCTCTCTTCAGACTTTGGGGGAAGTTGGCAAGCTGTATACAGAGTTGGTCCGCAGACGGGACGCCTCTAGTGAGCTCTGGGCAAGAGCCTTCACTATCTATCTGCTGTACAAATACATGGGGAAACTCATGGCTCAGGTTAGCACCTCCCCTTGGCCATCTAGCCAGCTGGGGTCAAGGTCTCATCTTCTGTGGTTCAGTCTGGCTACAACCAGTCTTCCAGTTGTCCTCTGACTTGAGTCTCACCTACAGCCTTCCAGCTTTCATTTTGCCTCTGTAATCTTAAAATCAGAAGGCATCACCTCTTTTTAAAACATCCTGTTGCTCTACAGGGCTGGCTAGGAAGAAACTTGCTCATGGGAGTCAGGCTGTCCCAGAAAGCCATCAGAGCCTCATTGATATCTTTAAAAAGGACATCAAAGTATGAAGGGGGAATTGTTGGGAAGAAGGATTTCAGCTGGAGAGAGAGGGGCCAAGCAAGGGTTATGAGGGCTAAAAATGATTCACATTCTATACATATATTTAGGAAATCTTTATCAAGTCTATCTGTGAACCCTATGAACTGTAAAACCAATTTTCCAGGCAACATATATGCCCACATGTGCAATAATGGCATTACCCATAGGGATAACCAATTGCTTTCTGATTGGTTTCAAGGTCCACTTCACAGGAGAGAGTCCATGATTGTTACTGTGAGCCTTGTCAATAATAACAGTGAGGTCATAGGTCCAATGAGGGAACTTACTACTGTTATTTAGTTTAATTGACATAGCACTAAAGTGCCTTCTAATCATCTATATTTATGCATATAGACAAAATCCACTCTCAGCTTTAACACAGAAACTGCTCCTTGCAGTGAATAAATGTGAATACAGAGAGACTCATAGCTGCCCAAGATGCTAAGAACCGAAGAAAGACATTTATATCATATCTCTAAAGCTCAGAAACCACCGCTGAAGAGGAGCTAGGAATAATGAAACTGTTGGAAGATAAGGCTAGAACCACAAAATGCTGTTTTCTGGACATGACATACCAACTGCGATCATGAGCTCATGGCAGCTGCCACTGCTTTCAGTGAGCCTTCACAAGACTGGCCCTGTCAACTAGCAGTGACAGACAAAAGAAGGAGCCATGGGCCCCAACCCCTTCCTCCTAATGACTGCCTATTGATAGGATCTGGGAGATGCAGGGTCATTGTCTTCAGTTGTGAATCGACTGCTGAGTCCAGCATCATTCCAGTGGAGAGCTGCAAATGCCTGGCCACACAGATGGCCCTGCTTCAACTCAGAGGGTCACAAAACAAAATAAAATAGAATAATAAATGGGAATGTTGAAAAGAAGTTTGTAAGAAAGGGGTTTAGAAGAATGGGAAGGAGTTGAGAAAGGTGAGAGGGAAAATAATCATGTATATCATGTATATATGAAATATATATGAAACTGAACAGATTTAACTAATAAAAAAATAATGAAAAGATAAAATGAACAGTATTCCTTCCTACCTCTCCATCTGCCGTCAAAGGCTCCTTAGCAATTAGAGTTCTCTTGGTATCTTTGCCGTTTCTTTTTCTTTTTGGAAGCAGTTCCTACTAATTTCATGAGCCACAAATTCTTTTATTAATTCCAGCATTCACAACTTTTCACATTAGGACGGATGATGTAATGCAGTTTAAGTAGCAAAATAGCAATTGCTTTTCTTAGGGGTGTATAAAGTGATCTTACGGCCACTGACCTGTTCAATTCAAAGTCCTGTGGTAATTGCTTTGGGCCTCCCACTCTGGGCAGCAACAGGATGCCCTTTGGAGACCAGGATGGAGTGACATGGCCCTCAGAGCTCTCTCCCTCCATTTTCCACCTGACCCAGACTAGCTGTCTCCCTGAGGTGGCAGATGGAGGAACCACAGTCCTCTCATGAAAAGCAACAACTAAACAGCAAGAGCTGTGGCCAGGCCCTCAGCCCATCTTACCCCCAGGCTTTGCAGGTCTCAGGAGGGCTGGGAAAGCAACAGCCTACCGACCCAGTAAAACAGAGGGCTTTCTTGTGTTCTGAGGGCTCTGGTTACAGGCAGCAGGCTCAAGTCCACGGGGATCCTCTAGAAGGAAATCTGGTGCTCACACCACCTCTGGTGGAATTTACTAGAAGGAAATCTGGTACTTATAGAATCAACAGGAGGCGGAAGGAACAGTCTGTAAAAGGGCCATTGACCAAGAGAATCCAGACATGAGTCCTCAGGAACAATCCAGCCAGCATATTGGACACTAACGCTAACTCCATGATGCCCTAAATGTATTCTAGTTGTCTGCTCCACTTTAGCTCCCAGGGCCCAAAGACAAAGTGTGAGTTGGGAACATCTAGTCTGCCAAGGCCCTGCTTTTACCCTGTCTCCCTTCTGGCTTCAAAGGAAAAAAACACTGTCCCGCTTGTCACCAATAGAGAGTTCTCCAGGCAGTACACAGGGGTTGTGGCATTATATTGCCAAACAGTGATAAATCTTCTTCCACTAATATTCTGACTCTGTAAGGTAGAAGGGCAAGTCAGGTAAAGGCTGTGGCATGTTAAAATTGGCTGCCCTGGCCTTATCTGGATGAAGGAATAGCAGAGGAAACTAAGTCCTTTGGAGCTCAGACACAGGGCAGTCCTGTGCTGGGCATGTCACGTGTGGTTGATGTATAAATACCATCACCCCTAAACCCTTCAGAACATCTCCAGGAAGGAGGACAGTAGCTGCCAATGAGTTTTCTGACCAGGGCAATGTGGCAACTGGAGGTGGCAGAACGTGGGAGCTAAATAAAATCATGTGTCTAAAGATGCCATTGTATGAAGCGAGCCCCTCAGACTGACAGGTAATTAGCTTCTGCCACTAGTTTTAATTTCTAATGTGGGCATGGCTATAGAAAACCATACATGGGTGGTAAGGGTTTTTTCCCTTTCCAATCTCCAAGGAAATGTAACTGGTTATGAATGAGAGGCCCAAGTCATGTATCAGTAGTCTGCAGAGGGTCTACATAAATTCCTTTCTTTAAAGTTATTGAAGTGTTTGGAAAATGGTCTCAACAGAATTCCAAGTGCACCAAAAAGGAAACCAGAGTCTTAAAGAAAATACACTCTCTTTGCTAAGCAAGGCAAACATATCAGTATTCAGAGACACAAACCAGCCTCTTGTGTGTTATCTCCTCAACAAGCCCATTGAAAAGCTTACTTTATGTCTTTAAAGGGCTGATAGATAAGGAACTTTGTGGCTACTAAAAATTAATACCTACAAATGGTTTGTAGCCACTTTTAGAAAAGACAGGCCCTTTCAAAATTGTTCTCTGTTGTTTATAGTCCTCTGTTATGGCATTTTGCATATTGTAAACACAGTACACATTTCTGTGCTTTTAAAAAATACAAATTGAAAGCATACTCTCAAGGGAAGGGTTTTTTATTTAAGGAATTGCACAGAGTACGCCTTGCCTGCATACTTCTATGTATAAACTAACACATTGTATCACAGAACTTTTTATAGCCAAGTACCTTATAGAATAATATTTTTCCAATAAACTCTCAGTGACTTTCTATTATGATAGGCTTTTTAACTCTTCTAAGAGCTAGTGTTTAAAATAAAATCATTTCTATATATAAAGGCAAGAAATTGATACCATTTAAAGATGACTAATGCAGAGACATTTGACGAAACGCCTTCAGTTTTGAGAACTTGAGGGTGCAAGTGTGCAGATATGAGCTCTACTGGAACCGTGCCTTTTCATCTATGTTCAGCAGAGCTAAAAATAAAGGGATCTGGACCTTAACCTCTTGGTCCACAGACTGAGAAAGAAGTGTGGGCTATCATCTTACTTCCCCTAGATCTTTGCACAACTCAATTCCTCAATTCCCAAGGGACACCTCCATGTGGTCTTTGTATGGTGGCCATTTCTGGTGAGACACAGGCTCTCTAAACTAGTACATGGACTCATGATTTCCTTAATAAGGCACTTCCTCCCTGCTGAGTAAAAACCCGTGTTGCTATGTCCTTAGAATCTGTTGTTAGGGGTTTGAAGGTTCCAGAGAGCTGGGGTCTTATGTAAAGTCTGTAAATATTTAGTGAATGAATGTATAGAAGAGAAGAGAAGAAGTGATTTCTTTTAAACTCCACTTGAACCAATGTAATGAACCACCTACTAAAAATGTGATACTATATTCAAAATTCAGGAAAATAGCTTTCAGCATTTTTTATCACTTTAGATCTGTGAGTTAGATTTTCTTGTAACACCTTATTTCCTAACTACTGTGTTTCAGGCAGTGATCCCAAGCACTCCTCTAAGGCAGGCAGGTGGAGAGATCCACATTTGCATAGAGCAGAAAGGGCATGGTAACATCTGTCCATGGCAGTTGACTGGGTCCATTTGTTCGTGCTCATTAAATACACATTAATGCATGAACTATTGTAGCTGTACAGATGCCATTTGGGATGGGTTGTTTTTTCCCAGACCAGTGGCATTGACTTTGGCGGTCTATCCTTGGTTGTTTACTTGCCAATGGCATTTGACCTGGGGTTAGACCCGTATTTAACCCTTTCCTGTAGGTCAAAAACAAATTGATTTGGCAAAAGTGAAATTGGAAATGAGTCATCTGGGCAGCAGGTGTCCCTTGCTTGGCAAGTGCTCCAGGTGGAAACATTTTCAGACCTGTTCCTGGGCCATCTCCAAGGAAGCTTCAGAGGTCAAGGAGGCAATCTCAAGACATCCCATGTGGTCAGGGTCTGGGGGGGCATAACAGGTGCCCGCTCAGTGCAGTTTTCCCAGCAGGTTGAGAGATTTTCAAAGAGGTCCATTTGGAAGATAATTTATTCATATATTCATGAACATTTGTCTGGCATTTTCTGTGAAGTGATTTGCTTAGAAGTTGCCCTAAATGGCTGCAACTTTGCCCTTTAGTCTACCTCCCTCCATTAGTAAAGACTTTGATTTCCAGATGAAAATGTTGTGTTTTTCTCTTCTTTTTTTCTAGAGGATGAGGAAGATGAGGAGATGGTGGAACCTAAAATCGGCCAGGACTCTGAGCTGGAAAATCAGGACAAAAAGCAAGAAGTGAAGGAAGGTAGGGTCGGGAGTTACACTGGGCAATTATTTCGGTTTTTTGTTGTCTTTTACAAACTAAAAAATGATAGAAGCCACTCAAGCTTCAGCTCACGCCCCCTTTGCATAGGGCTTTGTTTGGCACTCAGTGCATTTACAAACCTACACTGGAATCTGCAGGGCAAGAATTAGTTGTTTTCAAACAGACTTAAGCAAATGACGTGGAACCAACTTTCAGTGCCAGTCACAACTCCAGTTAAGTGGTTATTAAATAGTTTAGAAATAAAAATTAGACAAACTCTCAGTTGTTATGTTAGACCATGAAAGATAATCATGAGGAAGAGGGGCGAATGCAATTATTTTATCAATTAATTCTCAAGTTTTACATATGCTCTACATGGCAACATTATCAGTTACTACATTATCATTACTACAGTTCAAAGTGTTCTTACGGAACTCTGCCCATATTAGGACAAAAAACCTTGCACATACGTCAGCAATAAGAGTTACTAGCACTAAGGATTGGGTTCAGCGGTAGAGCACTTTACTAGTAAGCAATGCTTTTGGTTCCAATTCCAGCATTGGAAGGAAAGAGAAAACAAAATAAAAACTAGCATCGATTAATGGCTTCCAGTCTACTTACCTCTCTTTGAAGCAGTTGAACATACAATGTCTGCTGTTCAAAATGCCCTTTGGAGGCATAGACTATTGCTATCCCTATTGTACTGGCAGGGAACTGAGACAAGGAAGATGCAAGAACCTGCCACAGGGTGCATAATTTACTTACAAGTACATGAGCTAAGAGGTAGGTTGAATCTTGCATGAGCCAAGACTTAGGTTGACTCTACAACTATATGTTATACTTCAATGCCATCTTCATGAGATTTCCTTAGACTTTTTTTCTTTTACTACATCAAGACTCTCATCCATTGAGACAGCAATTCTGAGTTGTCACTATTGATGAGAAACGGTGAGCAGTCCCTTCAGAAGTGCATGCAGGTTGGAAGGGTCTCCTAAACGTTGAACCAGGCTTCTCAAGCACAGATCAACACAAGTCGAGAAGCAGCTCAGTCAATATTTAAAATTTTAAAGACTGCCATGACTCTGGCTGGGTGCCTGACAAGGGCTTGATGGGAGAGTTTTGAATGCGTGTCTTGAGCCCATGTGCTTGCTCCAGCTGCTTGTATTCTCATGAGAAAAACCCATCTAGTCTGAAGAGTCCCCACAGACAACATCCATGCACACTCGGAGGTGAGCAGACCAAATGGGGAGATATTTCTTAACTTTTAAAAATTGTCTCCTGAGGCTGAAGAGAAGGTTCAGTGGCTAAGAGCATTTGTTGCTCTTCCTGAGGACCAGAGTTGGATTCTCAGCACCTACATACCAGCTCACAACCATCTGTAACTCCAGTTACAGGAGATTTAGCACTTTCTTCGGGCCTCTGTGAGCAACAATCACACAAGTACACAGACATACACGCAGGCAAAACACTCTTACAAATAAAATGAAAATAAATAAATCTAAAAAGAAATTGAAAAATAAAAATTGTGGGGCTGGAGAGATGGCTAATAGCACTGGCTACACTTCCAAAGGTCCTGAGTTCAATTCCCAGCAACCACATGGTGGCTCACAACCATCTGTAATAAAAATATGGTGCCCTCTTCTGGCCTGCAGGGACATATGCAAGCAGACCACTGTATACTTAATAAAAATAAATCTTAAAAAAAAAATAAAAGATGCCTCCTGATAAGGCCTATTTGAGTTCTGCATGTGTGTCCAATTTTGTCTTGACTCTATGCAAACTCAGTTATAGAAAAGCAAGTGTAAAACAGTGATGAAAAGGAAGGCGTCTGCAGCCAGGGTACCCAGATCAAACCTTGGCTCCGCCACTCATTAGCTGCGTGGTCTATAATGACTAACTTGGTTCACTTTCCTTCTTCTGGCCCCGGTTTCCTCATGTGGCAAGCAGAGATACTGCCTCCTAAGTTTGTTTTTTTAGATAAGACTCAACGGGGCTAATATGGAACAACTTGGCACAAAATAAGTGCTGTATAAGAGTTTGCCAAATTATTATTAGTGGCCTTGCCTTACAGCACAAGGTCTGTAGTTGTGTGCTCCCCATGAGGTTACAGCCTTGTGTGCCCCAGTTCTCTGTGCTCAATTTTGCTGTAGCCCATAGCTTTGAAATCAAAAGATGCAAACAGCTTTTTCTGTTTCAAAGAACCATCAGTAAGGCGATTACCAAGCCCACCTCCAGGTGTCTAGGAGGGGATTTCAGGAATGACTGAGGACAGGAAAAAGATTCACGGTCTCAGCAGTCACATCCATAGAAAGCATCGGGTTTACCCTAAACAGATCCAGTGGGAGTGATTCTACGCTGAAACTTCTACTCAAAACATCTTTTTTAAAAAATCCAGAGAAGTGAATGCTGCTAGCATGGGTACAGCCAGGAACACAGTAAACCAGGATCTATTGAAATGCATTCGCTTCCTTTTGCAGAACAGCTTAAAACATCCCCAGTAACATGCAACCATGGAGTTCTTGTAGGCCTTGGCAGGGATTCCCTACTGCCACCCCACCCCCAAACCCAATCCCCAAACCATCTTCCTGGCAAAGCCAAGCACCTCCTTCTTAAGTTCCAAGCAAAAACACTCTTCAGTTTTAACTGCTCCCCATGCTTTATGGAATTGATTAAAGCCATACTAAAAGTCAAAAAGAAGTTTGAAAGAACATTTCCTGTTACCACAGCATGGTGTGCCTCATTCTCCATTAATGGCGTTTCTGCAAATTAGCACATAATGGGTTAAATTAGCACATAATGGGTTAAAACCATGTTTATGTTGGCATCAAACTATCTGGCTTTAAAAAAAAACAAAACAGGACAGTATTTTGCAAACTTTTAGAAGACTCTCTAGCTGATCTGATTGTGGAGCCATTCACAGGACTGCCATAGTCGTTAGGGCTGTGTCAGCACTTCCATGGGGAACCCTGCCTTTAGGGACTTACTTCTCGGCCATAAAAATGTGCTCTGGGCTAAAAAACTTGACAAACACATTCTCAAATCAGGGAACACACTTTAGGAAACTTCTTTCTTTCTTCCTTCCTTTCCTCTTCCCTTCCTTCCTTCCTCCCTCCCTTTCTTTTTTTCTTTCTTTCCTACTCCCCCTCCTCCTTCTTGAATTAAAACAGAGATAGAAGAAATGTCAATATGACTAGTTTTTAATATATATTTCTCCATCTGACACCAAAATTCACTAAGAATAAAGAAACATAGTTTTGATTTGCTATTTTGCCAGATGCATTTTATTGCATAAAAAGTATACAAACTTGCAGGCAACTCTTCAGCTTTTCATCAGAACTTTGGAACTCTCCGTATGTCATTGTTAGGTTAAGAGAGTCAGAATAAGAGTATTGGAGCCCTCACTCCTGTAAATTCAGACTAAGCCATAAGCCTTGCGTTAACTTCAGAGACAAATGTCTGTCTGCGTTAGTTTCATTTGGTTCCCTGCTGCTGTTTATGAACTGATTGTACTGTAAAATTTCCATTAGGGCCATTGCTCCAATTGCATCTGATGTTTTCATTGGCTACATAGGTTACTTATTTTTATCTTTTAGATACTCTTACAAAAAATATCTTTTAAACACCATGTTATTGTATTTCAATGTAATGATGGATTGAAAACAAGGGAGGCTATTTATGAAGTAGGTATTTTACAAATGGAAATCTCAACTTAAAAGCAAGATTAAGAAGCTGGGAAGATGGCTTAGTCAATGAGTGACATGCAATGCAAACTCAACCTGAGTTTGGGTTCCTAGTGCCCATGTGAAAAGCCAGGTGCAGCAGCCCTTGTCAATAATCCCAGCACTGGGGAGGCGGAGACCAGCAGATCCAGGATCTGGGTGGCCAATCTCGACAACTGAGGAAGTTGAGATGCCCCAAAAATGGAAAGGTGATCAAGAAAACACCTGATATTGATTTCTTGCCTGTGTGTGTGCGCACACACACACACACCCCAAAGGACACCTACATATGTAAGCAAGCACAAAATGAAATTAAAATATTCAGTATAAAGTGTGAGCTTCATTACATACATTTTGTCTTTGTAGAGGCAAATGTTCTAGGAGCCCTAGCAAACAAGAGTGAGAGAATACAGTGACTGAGACCAATGGAGGACTGAGACCAAGTTCATATCAGAAAAGGGAAGAAAACATGGCCAATAGGACAGAAACATTTTTAAAGGGACATAAAAAATGTACTTCATATGTAAGACTAAGCAACATTAACATTTATATAATTGAATAATAAAAGGAGATTCCAAATTAAGTTCATACTAGATTTTAATCTTGCAGGTTGAAAATTCATATAATTTCTAAATTTTTATTTTAAGTTTTTAAGCATTTCATGAGACTGATGCATTTATTCATCATCTTTCACACATGTTATTCAGGCAAAATGTAATAGGGTAAGTTTATAAACTGTCTTGCTCTTTGGATACCATGTAAGTCATATCTACAGTCTACTTTTCATGGAGATTCTTCTTTCAAAAGTGGATAAAGCATTGTTAGCCATCAGCTCCTGAAAGGGATTCTCCATGTTTTGTGTTAGGAGACCAAACTAAATATTATCTAATCCATACCCACACTTTGCTCTAATGTGGCTTTGATTCTAAATTAATTTCTACCTTTTTCACATACCTCAAACATCTTTTTAAATATATATATAACATATAATTGATACGTATAATTCTTTATGTTCATAATATATATAGCAAATATATATTATAATATATATATATATATATGAATGATTCATTAGGTGTAAGGGACAGACGAAAGCTGCAGGAAGAGTACTCCAAGGAGAATTTGGGGGCTCGTTTGGAAAGAAGACATTGCTGGTCCTTTTAGATCTCTGTACGTGAAGCACTGTGAAGTCCATTAACTAGGACTCTATTTTTCTGTCCAAGAGTTTTTATTTTGCAGTGTATCTTTTGATTGTGGATCCTGGGTATGCCATTATGTTCTCATTATATTGTAACAACACTTACCAATTTAAATATTTTTAAGCAATAAGAGATTAGTTTTAATTAAAAATAGCTGTGATTTGTATTTACTTTCTAGGTTGGATATTGTTTGTCAGTTTTTGAAAATGCTCATCTGCACATGCATGCTGCTACTTTGTGCAAACAAATCATGTCATTTGATCCCTTTTAGACATCAAAGCTTGATATAAAGTATATCCTTTGTTTTGGTTCAGCAGCAATTTGATTTCAGGCCAAATATTGTATTGTTAAAGATAATGTCTGGAGAGGCGGCTGTTTCGCCTACCTGGACTTGGCCTCTGCTAGGGACACTTTGATCAGTCATTTATGTTTCTCCCAGAAAAGAGCTTGCAGGTCTTGAGAGCTGAGATCAAAGGGACAAGAAGGTGTAGGCAAGAAAAGAATTACAGAAAATTACACAGATACTATTCTTCATTCAAGGTAATAGACTTGCAAGAGGAGATACAGGGTAAAATAGATGTGGTTCAAAAAGATAAACAGAGAGCAGACTTTCTCAGTTTCCTCATATTGGGCAGATGAGTGAGGAGGGAAACAAGAGGGAGTTCTTTGCTTAATCTCGAGCATGTCTTAAGTCACCTATGAACAGTGGTCAAGCTGAATCTTTATAAAAGGCTTTCTGCTTGGCCCACACTAGCCTTGTTTGGTGAGTCTAATTAATTTGTTAACAGTATTAACCCAACAAATAGGACCTAGCATTTTACAGATTTGGTCTTTGCTTCACCTGGCCACATTGAGTAACTTTACTTTACTCATAGAAGGCACAATTCAAGTGGTACAAGAAGGCTTAGGAAATATATAAATAAATTAAATAAATCCTGATCATTTATTATTGAATGTTTATCTACTTTGGGATGTGTGTATGTGTTGCATGTGTGTATGTATGTATATGTATATATGTATATTTATAGTTTTAAACTGGACTGTTGCTAAGAGTTTAAGCTCAAATTGATAAATAAGAATCAGAGCAAGTAAGTGGCTGGGGAAATGTTGGTTTCTTAGCATTCTTTTCTTTATTAATGGCCTCTACCGAATCTC
This sequence comes from Ondatra zibethicus, assembly GCA_004026605.1. Lineage (NCBI taxonomy): Eukaryota > Metazoa > Chordata > Mammalia > Rodentia > Cricetidae > Ondatra > Ondatra zibethicus. Next base: position 90,992 of record PVIU01004683.1, read on the forward strand.
AAACTGAATTCTGAATCTCGACATCACCGCCTTCATCATTTCACAGATTGGCATCTGGACAAAACTATACAGTAGAACCTGGTGGGAATTTTGGAAAGTCCCAACACACCTGGCAGTTTTAGGGCTCTAGCACCTTAAATGTCAAAGAGCTGTTCCTAATTCTGTTTGGGGCTGCCAGCAGTGAGGAGTAGATCGTGGCTTCAGGTCTTCTGCATGGTTGATGGATCACATTTTGCCATGGTGTTAACTGAAGAGCATTTCTGAAGTGTAGATCAGCTACATCAGAATCATTCCCGGTTTGCTTTTGTTTGTTTGTTTATAGATAGAGTCTTGAGTCTCTTCAAACTCCCAGTGTCATGGTCTGAGGTAAGGAAGCGGGAGACCAAAGTGGAAAGAGAAATCCCCTGTCATGGCTCTATAGAAGGAATTCTTTACTATCCAGATTTCTTAGGACAATGACCGTGGAATATCATTTATCAAGTCAAATACACCTTCTATAAAATGTTATGTAGCAGCTAAATGTACCTCAAAGATTCCCATCACCATGTGGTCAGAAAGAACCTGGCCCTGATTGTGGAGATGGTCTTAGAAGTCTCTGGAAACTCTGAGAAAGTGCCCTAGGCCCTAACTGTTATTTTGATCGCTGACTTTCCTGTGAGGTGTCTTCTAGAGGAGTGAGGGACAGCTCAACTGTGTTCCCTGGCTGTCTGCTCAGGGTAGAAGTAGGGTTTCTAGAAACCATAAAGATTCAGCTGAAAATTCCTGCCCTACAGGCTCCTCCAGTCTGGAAGAGTTCCTAACCTCGCCCTTAGAGTTGTGTACAAAAAGGGTTGCTGAAGGAATTGCCTATATGGCCTGCTGCCGACACTGGGGCGATCTGACTCACAGACTCTGTGGAACCTTGGCGGTCATTTCATTGCCCTGTCTCCTTCTGCATCTTCAAATTTAGCCAGATAAGATTAAGATAAAATCAAATAACCACTCTAAGTCATAAAAGCAACTATGGAATGTTTCAGAGATGTCCTGTGTGACTAGAAAGGACATAGTCAATATTTTCATAGTGATGTAGCTTCCTAGCTAGCCAGTGGAAGTCAAGTGGAATTACCTAGTGGGGAGCAGAAAGCCTCCTGCACTGTGTTGCAGATAGATCCTAATTAGTACAATTTTAACAATGGATTTTTCTGCCCTGTTTGAGTTTTTTTCCCATTCAGTTTGAAAGAAAGTAACATTTAGAATTGATAGCTTAAAACATGCCAATCTCTTCTCATTTGTAATTATTTTTAATTCTTCAAAATGGCAATTAGATGAGACATGAAATCTTTCAGGGAGGATAGTTACAAACTCTTTTTGGTGTTTTTCTGTCAGCTTAGTGGCTGCACATGGATCTTCTGATGCTTTAATTATTGCCTGCTGCCCCACGACCCTCAGTCAGCACCGCTGTCCCATGGCCCTCAGGCCTCGGCCTGGTGGGGCTTCCTGTCCTACTGCCCACCTCTGCCACGGCTGTGATGTGTAGGCTTAAATTAAGTCTTTATCACTTTATTTATCAACAAGACTCAGGAGTCAAAGGCTGTGGTGAAAACATGCTACCTCAGAGAAGCTGTGTAGCAACCAGCTGGCCTTGCTTTTTGGCCAGAGACACCACAAGAGACACATCTTTTCCCTCTTTCCAGAACCAAAAGGAAGCACAAACTCTATTCCCCTCCTTTTCCTTCTTGGTTGTTTACTCTATCCAAATTGCTGGCTTCTCTATGGCCAATTCCATCAGCTAGTCACTGGCTCCACCCCAATTCAAGGTATAACTTTTTTGGGCAGTCTTGAGAACATCAGAGTACAATCAAATTATCTTTGGTGTGAGAACAGTTTTAACCCTGATTAGCAATGCTTTGCTTTCCTGTACATTATCTTTCTGGATAAGCAAGCTCTTTCACAGGTGGGATTTCTCTAGAACAGTTTTTAATTGTCCCTTTTCCTTCCCTAACAATCTCTCTTGCATAAAAAAGCCCCTCCAAGGGAGCTGACAGAGGAAGAGAAACAGCAGATCCTGCACTCAGAGGAATTCCTCATCTTCTTCGACCGAACAATCCGAGTGATCGAAAGAGCACTAGCTGAGGATTCTGACATCTTTTTTGACTACAGTGGTCGAGAGCTGGAGGAGAAGGACGGGTTCGTTGTTCATATGTATTTGGAAAAACACAGTGTGATGAATTGGTGCTTCTATTGCCTTTAGTGTTCTCGGGATGTGGGGTCTCTCAGGGCTGCCCAAGCTGGTCCTGTGCTAGGCTCCAGTGCTCTTCGGTTCGCAGGCTCTCGGGTGCTGTCATCCCAGAAGTCCACGGCCTGTCCGGCTTTACTCACTGACTGTAAACATATTTATTTATTGACGACAAAACTCAAGTCTAGCAAATTTCTGGACTGAACTTAGCAAGCAGCTTTGACTGTGGGCATTGGTTTTAACTTCTGGTTTAGCATTTCCCTGTAATTATCATGTGACCCTGGGAAATTCTTTTGAACTTTATATCTGGAGCCCAGGCCAGGTAACAGAGACAAGCAGAGTCACACACCTTGGAGAGAGCATTCTCCTGTGCAGCTGGCAGAGATGTGTAGTAGATCTGCTAGACTGTGTCCTGTTGAACAAACAAACAGGAACCTGAAGAAAACTAACACTAGTGCTAGCTGGTCACAGCAGAAGTGGGAAACAAGAGTTTGGGACATTCATCTTCTTTTTAGTCCTATAAGATTATGTTTGTGTTACATATGCATATGTATGCTTTAGAAAACATATGGCAAAAAGATATTTACATATAGAATAAACAAAGAATAGCCAAAGAAATGGGTGGAGGGGACTCCATATGACTTTCTCTGTGACTGCGATTGGTGTATGTGTTAGAAAGGGCAGGAACTGCTAGCCACCACCATGGGATATCTGGGGCGCTTTATAAGGCACTTAAGAAACAAACATTTCGATTGTAGCTGCAGACACCCTTTGTCTATAAACAACCCATGAAAGTAGGATCACTTGCCTTTTGCACAGGATCTGATTTTTTTATTACTTCTGAAATTCAAATGCATTCTTTTTATTAATTTTTTCATTTATTTTGCGTATCAACCAGTTTCCCCTCCCTCCTCTCCTCCTGTTCCCTCCCCCCAGCACTATTCTACCCCCCATCCACTCCTCCTCTGTCTCCATCAAATGCATTTGTAAAGGACAGTGTGACATCAACATTGAGGATACTGAAAAGAGCATACCAGAGGCATGAAAAATAATTTCACAAGGGTGTTTTGTTAACATTCTCAAAAGCGATCATCGTTTAACTGCCCAGAAGAGATAAACAGGATCTTGAATTTGCATGTTCTACCAATGTTTGCTTTCTTTTAAAAAGCCATTTCTAGCGACTCATTGATTTTAAAGGTCTCCCCTCCCTATCTTAGTGCATGGCCCGGTACCATCCTGGTTTTCTAAGGGGATGAAACTGCATGCACCCCTTCCCCAAACCTGTAGTGCTGGAGCATCCATAGGATTAGTAGGGTGTAAGAGTCACGGGGAAAGAAAGGGCGATCATACCATGTCAGCAGACCAGAGCTTAGAATGAGGCTTTCTGAGCCAGACTACTCATTCCGAACAAGAGCTACAGAGGCGAGTGGTACTGAGGTGACGTAGTGGGCTACAGTGAACAGAGGAAGGGTGACGTAGCTTCCTGAACTGAGACTGAAGGAGTTTAGGCAGTCTCTTCTGCACACCCAGTAGCTACTGGCACAGAACAGGGGTTACTCAATTTAAGCACACAGGCCCTTAAAGCAAGTGCAGAGGTCTTCAAAGGCAGTACCAAGGCCAGTTGAACATTAACCAAATAAACACTGGCCAAATTACAACCAGTCCTCTGAGACAAAATGCTCTTTTAGCTCATGACTGACATGGGTGTCTGGAGCACTCTCGAGATAGCCCCAGCTCTCCACCAGACCAGTTTCACAGTGGAAATTATCGCCTACTGCCACTCCTAGAGACAGCTACTACAGCCAATCCCAATTCACAGAGAGAAGCATGTATATCACTGTGGCTCTAATAACATACAAGGTAATATTGATATCAAACAATGCCCTCTAGTTTTATGATCCTTTAATTGCAGGGAGATTTAATTTTATTAATTTAATCTTAGTGTGTGTAAGAGTGTGGTTGCTCAAGTAGAGGTGGGAGGAAAACTTCTGGGAGTTGGTTTCTCCTTCAACCATAGGGTCAGGGAATTGAACTTGGGACATCAGGCCTATAGACAAACATTTTGATCTGCTAAGCCCCCTTGCTGGCCAAGGGAATTTTTAATAACTCTGTTTCATACTAGCGTCTACTAAAGGGAAGAAAAATGCTTCAAGACTCCCTAAGAAAAGAGGCTGAAACAATTTGGACACTTTACAGCAGGCTCAGAGCAGATGCTGAAAGCTCTCTGAGCCAGCAGAAGAGCTTCCGTAAAGAAGAATAGCTTGAATTCATTTACTGGGGATCAGGTGCTGCTGCCTAGACTGACCTTCTGCCTTCTGAGAGTATTATATGCTTTTGCTATGACAGTGCTTCACTAGGACCTGGCAGATACAGAACTGTTCTGAAACCTAGCTTTACCTCTGCTATTTGAACTCCCTTAGGGATGTGCAGGCTGGAGCCAATCTTTCTTTCTACCGTCAGTTCTATGATGAGCATTGGTCCAAGCATCGAGTGGTCACTTGTATGGACTGGTCTCTCCAGGTAAGGATTAGTGCTGATGGGACAAACTTGACTTGTGTTTTTATGACATTTGTATTAAAAATAATATAGTTATTCCTCTATTTTAGATGTATTTACTAATCTATGACTCTCTTTTTTATGCCCATTCATTTTTGTTCACATTTCTCTGAAGTTTCGGGGTTAATTCTCCATTCAGATAGCTGTACTTATTAATTAACATGTTCTCAGTAACAAACAGCCAGACCATTCTATGCAGGAAACTTTTCTAATTGTAGTCACCACTAATTTCCTACTTTTCAAGTCCTAAGGATACTTTTAACTGATTGTAGTCACCACTAATTTTCTACTTTTCAAGTCCTATGGATACTTTTAACTGACCTCTGGTTCTGCCAGTTTGGTTGTCTTCCCTATACTTTCAGAAACAACTTCCTCCCACTGAATTCTCGCTACTCTTTTCAAATCCTCTGACTCTTGCAGACTGAGTCCCACTGAGCCTCTTGACCCAGAGTTCTCCACGGCTATAGATTTGATACACTCACTGACCCAGAGTTCTCCACGGCTATGGATTTGACTACAGTGTTGACAGCTGTATCTCCTGCTCAACCTCCCTCCTAAGTCTACTTTTTACATCAAACAGATTCATGCAGGTGTCCCAGAGAATTCCAAACTAGTCATAAACTCGTCATTCCGTATAGCCTACTCTGTTACCTGAATGTAGAAGACATCATAGTATACCCCAGGACCTAATGTCAAACTTTCATCAGCAGCATAACTAACTTCTCCCTCATCTTCCTGACCCTGTCCTTCAGCAAAAAGTCCACTTTTCTATGTATATATTTATCAATCTTACATCTGCTTTATTAAAAACCTTATAACTAGGTTGGGCATAGTGGTGCACACTTTAATCCTTGAGCAGACCTGGTTTTCAAGAAATTTAAAAAAAAAAACCTCAAAACTGCACATCCCACTTTGTGCATGCCCACTCAGTTTTTCCTTGGGACATAAAACAAAACAATCCTCCTTGAATGCAAATATAACCATTTCATTCTCTGAAATAAAGCTCCTCCTTGCCTATTCAAAAAAAAGTCCAAACCCAAAACTTGGTATTTGAAGTGAAAATAGGCAAACAAATGTCAGCTTGATGAGTGGACAGCCCAACCACTTGACAACATACAAATCGCTATGCCCAGCACTGAGCAGCTAAGTCATGTGCAAAAGCACACAGCTTAGTTGTGGTGAAGGCAGACTTTGAATGTAGGTGGTCTGAATTTTGAGCCATGTAGTGAATTAGTTTTTAATCTCTATAATTTACATGCCAAGCATTATATCAACTGCCTTGAAGACTTTATCTTATTTTAGCCTCAAGAGAATTTTATAAGGCAGTCACTGTAGGTGAAGATACTGAGACTCAATAGATGCTAAGTAACTTGCTAGCAATCACTCAGTCAGGATACAGTAGAGCTGAGCACAAGCCTTGCAATATTCTGCTGCATAGGTTTGAACTGCTGCTTCCCTCAAAGAGCTTGGAGGTGCTGAGGGATCCAGATCAACAGCAAGTACTATATGAATTCAGTGTAAGTAGGGGTCACTTTCCAGTCAGACAGCATCTCAGAAGACTGTGCTTTAGGCGAAGAAGGAGAGGAAGGTGAAGTAGGGAGATAAGCAACAGAGGTCTAAGAAGAGTCTCATTTAATCCTGTTGGGAACTGGAGGAGAATACAATCCCCATAACTGTACTGTCAGCAACCACCAAGCGAGCTGGGCTTCTCTGCTCTTGAATCCTCTTTGACATCAAA